>CM063606.1:17817552-17867161 GCA_032356905.1 Salix exigua | reverse complement strand
AATTAAAAAAAATTGGATTTGTTTCTTCTGTTCTAGATCCAGAATCTAGAGAGCGGTGAATAGCGAAAGTGACAAGAAGAGCTCGTTTTAAATGTCTAGCAAGACTGAAGAGGCGCAAAATAGCAATGGCACCTCAACAGCGCTGTTTGTTCTTTACGCCATTTGTTCTTTGTCTTCTCACGCTGCCAAAGACCTGCACTCCACCGAGAGAAGGTAAGCAGAAGTGTCTGATGGAGACCACTGCTAAGCTCATTTGTCAGTCTTGACTTCTTTCAACTCACAAGGCACGACAGATGCATTAACATTTCTGCCTTCCTCAACTCTCTAATCTCCGCTACTTAATTCAAATTTTAAAAAATAAAGCTCAAACAGAGTAGCAGCAGAGCGAGAACCACCATGCATCGTGAAGAAGCAGCAAAGCAAGCATGACTTCCAAGTCTGCTCTAAATATATTGTGAATTCAAATTTTGAAAAAAAAAATGAAGCTTAAACAGAGCAGTAGCAGAGCGAATAAAAAAAATCAAGCGAGAACCACCGTGCATTGTGAAGAAGAGTGCACACACAAAAGTCTCACTTCATATCCTGCCATTAAACCTCTCTACATCTCTCTCTCTGCTCAAGGATCTCTTGAAAAGATCCTCTGCGTATTGTATTGTAGTTTCTTACAGATTTTCATTTCCAATTTTCTCAATGTCTTCTTCATACTGTTGAAGATATATTAGCATATTACCCATACTGCAAAGCCTGCATACATTGCCCATACTACACAGCACATTGCCCATAATCTCTGTTTAATTAATACTAGCCCATAATCTGTATTTAAGTAATACTAAACGGTAACAATACCGTTAGCATGCTTTCATGTATAAATGATGTTCTATTCCAATCAATTAATCACAATTCAACAGCATAATTGCTGCTTAATTTTCTCAATGTCTTCTTCATACTGAGATATGTCAATATTTGTTGGTGTTACACATACACCAATGGGTAGTTTTCTGGGCGCCCTCTCATCTGTACCTGCGACCAAGCTCAGATCTATAGGGATGAAAGCAACAATGCTTGCAGCCCAGAGTATCCAGTTGGGTATTAATGATGGTGTTGTTACTGGAGGCATGGAGAGCATGTCAAATGTCCCTAATACTTGGCAGAAGCAAGGGATCCTGACTTAGACATGATTCACTGATATGATGGTGATTCTTTGCTCTAGTGTTGTCGGCGCAGTTCACCATCGCCGCCACAAGAAGACCCAGAGCCATACAAAGCCATTTCTTCTTTTTTTTTGAATTCTTTTTGCTTGTTCTACTATCTGCTGTCTAGAAGGCGCAGAGACGTGTGAATTTGTGCTCTTATTGTGGTGTCGTTTTGTGAGTAAAAAAAAAACAAAAAAAAAATCATCATCGAGAAGTAAAAAATGAATTCTTATATAGATTAATAGAAAATGAAATACAAATTTTGCCCCCTTTCTTCCCTCTCGTCCCTCTCTTCTCAATTTCTTACACAGAAAAATAAAATTCAAATCAAAAAGAGACAAATGAAATTTCTTTCCTTTATTCTCTCTCCTCTGCCATCAGATCATTCTTCTGCTTCTTCTTCTTCCTCTTCTTAATCTCTCAATTTCTCAAATCTCTTAATCAAATTCAAATTCATCTTTGTTTCCTTCTGATTTTCTCTTCTCCTCTCCTTTCTTCTCTTTCTCTTTTCTATACTGATTTTTATCAAAAGAATTAAGTACTCTTTTGTTTCGTATTCATTGCTGCAATCTTATGCTTGATTTATCAAAGCAAGAGATTGAGGGGTATGTAGAGTATAAATATAGAATATGCTGGGTATATAAAGGTGTAAGTGTTGTAACACACAATGTGTGTGATAGAATAATAAACGATATACAAAATATAGATTATCCTCTCCCTTTCTTTCCTCTATTCTCTCTTTTCCCTTATCTGTTGTCTCAATTCATTTACTTTAGTGTAAATCTTCACAAACCTAACAAAACGTACTCACTCATGTAATGATTAGAACCTTTCCATAGATGTTTGCCTTGTAATATCACAATGACAAGCCTTATAAAGATAAAATCTCATGTCAAGTCATGAAACTTTCATAAGAAATAGATAATAAGATGGTGAAAATTCACAAATATACCCACAAAAATTCCAAAATGAGTTTGGAACCTTAGAGCAAACTGAGGGGGATTTTCTGAGCAAACTTGATGTCGAGCTTCCTAACTTGAAGAATGTAACTTGTCTTGTAAATATAACTTATAGACTACTTCCATATTTGAAGAAGTTGGGTAATTAAGAATAACAAAATTTTAGTGAGAGATATAAGAACTTGATTGCTATGTTAAATATGACCTTGCAAAAAATAACTATATAGGTGCTCGTATATTTTAGGTACCTCCTTTATATATATATATATAACAATTGACACGATGAGATTGCACAATAACTCGTAAGAGCTTATAAATACTAGAGACATGACAAGCAAAGCGAGAGAGAAAGCAGGTGTTAAGGGTTGACCTAAAAAACCTGGGAAAATATGTATAACTAGAAAATAAAAGACCCAAATAGTAGTTTAGATAGAATCAAGATGTTGACTTTAGTATCTTTGGGTTGATATATTTTTTTAGGCGGTCTGATCAGTTTAGAGATGACAAACGTGCTTCTAGAAATGAGGTCAATGTAAAAGTCACGGTGAAGAGAGGATAGAGGATATATGTGTTGAATATAGCCGTTACCTTTTTAGCCGTTACATTGTATAAAATAACAAGTAAAGTATACTTTATGGTAGTTTTGTATTTTATGTTTTGTTCTATAAATTGAATCCAAAACTGTAAGAGAAAGTTGATCGAATATACAGAGATTATTTGAGATTTGAATTCTAACATGGTATCAGAGCAAATCTAAATCTCTTTGCGAATTTTTCTCTCGAATTGGATCTGTTTTTCAAAACCCCAACAACCATCAACCAAGAACACCTACTGTTCTTATCACAAATTCAATCGAAATCCCAACAAGAAAGAAAAATAACAGAGGTGAGCGTATCTGCGTTTTCCCCAAGTATTCTTCTGTCAAGTTGAATTTATTTGAAGGAACTCCCGAAATCTCTACACTTACTCGTAGAAATTACACGGACATTCAATACCCACATTAAACCTAGAAAACCGAAACATCTCCTGTTCAAATCCAACACAAGCACTCAAACGAAACTCAAACATTACGAAGTCACAAACCCGAAATTCACCACAAAACCCCGAACACAACAACTCACACTTCACCCACAAACCCGAAATTCATCACACACAAAAAAACAAGCAATATGGAAATGCGAATCGGTGCAAGAGATAAAGGTGCGGGCAAGACGAAGAAACCCGAACCGAACGGAGACCCAAATCTCAAGATATCTTTGACAACAAACCCGAACCGAACGGAGACCCGACCCAACCGACCGAGAAGAGAAGCTTGGATCACCGAGAATCATCGAGTCAAAAGCTCGGATGATCACGAGTGGTCCGGACCCGTATTTGACCAGGTGAAGGGGCGAATCGAGGAGAGAACCGAAGCTAGATCTCGGAGCATGCCTACACCACCGTTCATCGTGAATACTCCCAGCAGCAAGTGATGGACGACGGTCACCGTGGCGGCCCTCCGATGGTCTCCGAAGTCGCTCACGATGACGACGAGTCACCGTCGATTGGGGAGCGAAGAGCGAAAGAAGAGAGAAATGGGGAGGCTAATCGATCCGAAGGGAGAAAGAAGAATGAAAAATAGGGCAATTTGTTTTTCCTTTTATAGTCGACTAGATTTGGGTCGATCGGCCGACCGGATGACCAAGTCGACCGAGCTAGAAAAAATACAAAAATACTGGTGGGTTGATGTGTTCTCACTGCGGGGAAATGAGGCACTCAAAACAACGGTGTTATGAAATTATTGGCTACCCGGACTGGTGGGATTTTTTCAAAAAACCCTGGAAAATTTTACAAAACCTCTGGTTCATCTGACGGAAGCAGATCTGACACAACCCACAACGAATGTGGCCCATTCAGGTATCATCGAAACTGAATCTGCACACTCTGTTATTACAAAGAATAGTACTTGGATTATTGATACAAGTGCATCTCATCATATGACTAGAGATTCCGATAATTTAATATGTCATAAACCCTCTTTACGGACAGATATATACACTGCTAATGGTAGTACCTCCCCTATTACGGGGGAAGGATCTCTTGTTTTAACTGACACTATTACACTAAATATTGTTCTTATTGTTCCATCTCTTACGTCTAATCTCCTCTTTATTAGTCAAATCACGACTACCCTTGAGTGCACAGTCATGTTTTGGCCTCTGTTCTGTGTTTTTCAAGACATTTTAACTCGTAAAATTCTTGATTATGGTGTTAGACGGGGCAACCTGTATTACTTGGAATTAACGAAACAAGGGGGGTTAAAGCTAGGTCATGCACATCAGACCAGGTGTACGGATCAAGCTCAGGCTCTTGTTTGGTTATGGCATCGACGACTCGAACATCTTTCATTTGGGTACCTTAAGAAGCTAAAACCGCATCTATTTTCAAGGTTAAGTATTTTGGATTTTAAGTGTGATATCTATGAACTGGCAAAAAGTCATCGTATTTCCTATTTGCCAAGTTTGAATAAAAGTGAAGAACCTTTTGCAGTTATTCACTCTGATGTTTGGGGCTCTGCTAAGGTCTCATCCTTTTCTAATGCACGGTACTTTGTTACCTTTATTGATGAGTGTACTCGGATGACCTGGATATCTCTCCTCCGAAATAAAAGTGAAGTAAGTACAACATTTCAGGAATTTCAAAAAATGGTGTTGACCCAATACCAACGACATGATTCGTACATTTCGATCGGATAATGGTACGTAATTTATGGAACACGTGCTAGATAATTTTTACAACATCACGAATTCGACATCGGACATCCCGCACATATACTCCACAACAGTAATGGATTAGCTGAACGAAAGAACAGGTAAATTATGGAAATCGTTCGGCCTCACTATTTGCATGAATCTACTAAAATACTATTGGGATGAGGCGATCAAATCCGCTATGCATTTAATAAATCGAACACCATCCAGTGTAATTGATTTTCAATCTCCTCAACAGAAAATGGAATCTCTTCTCTCGGTTCCTCACTTACCAAATTTGGAGCCACGAGTGTTTGGTTGTATGGTATATGTCCACATCCTGAAAGTCTTGCGAAGCAAATTAGATCCTTCTGCAAAGTGGTGTGTTTTTGTAGGTTACTCAAAGTTTCAGAAAGGATATCAGTGTTATGATCTTCGCCATCAAAAGCTACATGTAACCCTAGATTCATCATTCCGAGAATCCGAACCCTATTATTCAGGGAGAGTTCTCAGATCTTCTTTTCAGGGGGAGTAATATTGAAGAGAGCGAAGATATATTCGAATTAGAAGAAATGAGACCAAGCGGGGTGATACCTGGAAGGTTGCACTGACACTGAATGAAATGAGACCAAGTTGGGGTGATAACCTGGAAGGTTGCAACGACCATAATGAATATATATTCGAATTAGAGGAAATGAGACCAAGCCGGATGATAACCCTGAAGGTTGCACTGCACTGAAAGATCTCGATGAACGACCCTATGTCTCTTGAATTACCAACGCCTACACCATTAACCGAAGAATCAACCGAGAATGTCTCTCCTCAGTCCCTCGGTAAACCTAAAACCTATCCCTAAAGAGATAAATGAAATACATGTCTTAGAAAATAATGTAACTAATAGATACCCACAAACACTAAATCGGGGAGTCCCAAAGAAACAGGATGACCCTGATCCAAAACACAAAACTAAATACCCCATCAGCAACTATATCTCTACCCATAGATTATCGGAATCATATGCATTTACTGTTAATCAATTATCAAATGTGTCTATTCCTAGTAATGTACATGATGCATTAGCAGACCCAAAGTGGACCAAGGCGATGAATGAGGAAATGGAGGCTTTGCAGAAGAATAACACGTGGGAGCTATGTCAACTACCAACAGGAAAAAAGAAAGTTGGATGTAAATGGGTGTTCACAGTGAAGTTGAAAGCAGATGGGAGCATTGATAGATACAAAGCAAGGTTGGTAGCAAAAGGATATACGCAAAAGTATGGGGTGGACTACCAAGAAACTTTTGCCCCGGTTGCAAAAATAAACACAATCCAGATTCTCATATCGATAGCAGTGAATCGAGACTAGCCCTTACAACAATTTGATGTCAAGAATGCCTTCCTGAATGGAGACCTTGAAGAAGAAGTTTATATGGAATTGCCACCCGGAGTGAAAACCACGAGCTCACGAGAAACGAAAGTTTGCAAATTAAAGAAGGCTTTATATGGGTTAAAACAGTCACCCCGAGCATGGTTAGGAAGATTCTCATCCACGATGAAAGAGTTTGGCTACAAGCAAAGTAATTCAGATCATACTTTGTTTATAAAGCACAAAGAAAGGAAGGTAACTACTCTAATAGTATATGTGGATGATATGGTCTTGACAGGAGATGGTCCAGAAGAAAGAAAGGCTCTACAACAGCTTCGGCATCGAAATTGAAATGAAAGATCTCTGACAACTGAAGTACTTCTTGGAGATTGAGGTCTCAAGGTCAAAAACAGGATATGTCTTTCACAACGAAAATATGTGTTAGATTTATTGGCGTAAACTGAATGCTCGCATGCAAACCTCGTAGATACACCTATGGAAATGAATCACAAACTGGGACAAACAGAAGATCAGACGCCAGCCGACAAAGGATGTTATCAACGGCTAGTGGGAAAACTAATATACTTGTCACATACTCGGCCAGATATCGCCTATGCAGTAAGTGTGGTAAGTCAGTTCATGCATTCACCAGAGAAAAACACATGGAGGCTATATACCGGATCTTAAGATATCTAAAAAGTGTACTAGGAAAAGGACTTCTATTTTCTAAGAAAGAGGTCAAAAATATCGAGGATATACTGACTCAGATTAGGCAGAAATCGAGTGATAGGATGTCGACATCGGGATATTTTATATTTGTAGAAGGAAACCTAGTTACTTGAGAAGTAAGAAGCGTAAAGTAGTCGCGAGGTCAAGTGTCGAAGCGAATCACCGGGTATGGCTCATGGTGTGTGTGAATTGTTATGGATTAAACAAGTATTACAAGACACGGGAATTAAGTATGAAACATCTATGGGTCTACATTGTGACAATAAGGCGACTATCGAGATTGCTCATAATCCGGTTCAACATGATCGTACCAAACATGTTGAAGTCGATGCACACTTTATTAAGGAAAATCTTGACCGAAAAATCATACATTTCCCATTTGTTCGATCCAAGACCAATTAGCTGATATCCTCACAAAGGCAATCTCTAGAAGAGTATTTTATAATGCAATTAACAAGTTCGGCATGATAAATATCTACGCTCCAACTTGAGGGTGAGTGTTAAATATAGTCGTTACCTTTTTAGCCGTTACATTGTATAAAATAACAATAAAGTATACTTTATGGTAGTTTTGTATTTTATGTTTTGTTCTATAAATTGAATCCAAAACTGTAAGAGAAAGTTGATCGAATATACAGAGATTATTTGAGATTTCAATTCTAACAATATGAGATATTGTCTCCTCTAGCTATACATATTTTTTTTGCAAATGAGGTTAAGTAAGCCATATGATAATTGGCGAAAATATTTTTTTGCAATCTTACTGGGTTGATTGAAAGCTATTAAAAGAAATTGTGACGAAAGAATAATAACCTACAATGGGCCGAGTTGTTTTATAAGTCACCTATCGCTAAATTTGGTGGTGAGCAATTTTGATGGGAACTAAACCTTATTTTGTATTTTATGGTCAATGTCCATGGATCCTCTAATATGATATATTAGTTATGTAACGGGTTTGGTATAATCTAGTGATTGTAGCATATATTGGTCCAGTTTTATGTCTTGGGTAATCAATCCATTGTTGCTCCTAATGGTTATGAAGATTGTGTGCTCTCATGAATTCTCCACTTTCTATGGTTGAGTGTAAGAGTTAGGCTTAAAGCCACGACTTGTGGTATACTTGTATAATAGCACATTAACAATTACTTTTTTTTTGAATTTAAAGAAACCACACTTCTCAGAAAGCGTATTTTGTAAGCCTAGATGAATGAATAAAACCCCGACTGTTCTAGGTATTTACAAAAAATGCACGTCCTGACTCAAACTCGAGACCTGCTATGCAGATCTCAAGCCCTTTGCTACCTTGAATAACATAACACATATTGTTGGATCACGTTAGTTTTTTTTTATTAAGTATTGAGAATCCAAAAAAGAAAATTTATATATTCTTTAACTAATAACTTATATAACAATCAAAGTCTAATTATAATTAAAAAAAAATCGGTGACATTACTTCTTCATGAGAGAATGAAAAGAACAGGATCCGATGGAATCGCTCCATAGCATGTGAAGTTTACAATTTCCATCACCGGTTCCAACGATCAAGTGACATGAGTTAATCATACTCTTTCATGCATATCGTGTGAACTTGCGTTACACTTCTATATTATGTCATTATTTATTTTTGTCAATATTTATTAATACCAGGCTGCAAAGTCCATGATGAAAGATAATCATATGAAAAGAAAGTCGGTCCAATATTAAATTATATAATAAGTTACAAGTCCAATCTTTTCAATTATTTTATCAAATTACATGTACTATATATAGACAGCATATGGCACCTTGTCAGACATATTCATACAATCATACACTTCAACTCAATCGTTCTTCTCTACAATCAAATTCAGGCTTCATCAATGGCGGTAAGCGTGTATACATATAGTGGATATGAAATTAACCGTAGGTTAATTAATAAGAATTTTCTTTTAATTAATATTTAATTTCTCATATCATACTACAAATGAAAAGAAAGAATGGCACAGGTGTATTGAAATTTTTCGTTGTATTTTACTCAGAGCATAGAAATGAGAGTGCATATGGATTGTGCTGGATGCGAGAGCAAGGTGAAAAATGCTCTGGAAAAGGTCAAAGGTAAGACATCACCTCCACCAAAAACTTTATGCACCCAACAATTCTCTCATCTTAATTATCCCCTTTTTTTTCATGAATCATTTTCTCTGTTCCTCTCTTTTTAAGCGTTTCTTTGGCCATATTTTCTTGGACTATATATATCTTTAATTTCTGTATTTATACACACGAACAGGTGTAGATGGCATAGATATAGATATGGGGTTGCAAAAGGTGACAGTCACAGGATGGGCTGACCAGAAGAAGGTCCTAAAGACAGTTCGTAAGACAGGAAGAAGGGCTGAGCTCTGGCAATTACCTTACAATCCACAGCATCATAGCTTTTCTGACCATTACTACAATCAACACCAAGTCAACGGCCCCCTTACTCACTACGCTCCTCAGCCTGCCTCTTCTTACAATTACTACAAGCATGGATATGATAGCAACGATCATGGTTATTATCGTCATCCAGTGCATTCCTCCATCTTTAACCACCAGTCAGGAGCCGTTTTCAGTGATGAAAACCCTCATGGTTGCTCTGTAATGTGAGCAACGAACGTAGTATATATTATTCTTACTATATATGTACTTATGCTACCTTGTTCTTCATGTACTCATTTCCTTTTTCACATGATGTTTTGTTAAACCTTGTTCTCATAAAGCTATAAACAGATAAGAAATGCCTTTTTTTTCCTTGTCATTTTGCACCTTATAAATTGTTTCACTCTGATTTGTGCTATAGGCATGGTATTATCTGCTGAGAAAACCGAGCCACGTTGATCTTTTCTTTTTACTAAACCAAATCGCCACCAGTTGCAATTAAAATTTTGATCTCCATTAATATATATCATTCAGAAAGGGTTAGGATGTACTTCTCCACAAACCCTAATAAATCTTTTCCACAGAAGAGATGCCTTGGGATGTTTTAGAAAAGGGATAATATTCTCTGGATTCGTCTGGGGTTTTTATATGCTTAGTTCTGGGTTGGTCAAAGAAAAAGAAAGCATTTTTTTATATCCATAACTGAAAACCATCAAAAGATATACTGCCCTTGATCGATTCTCGAAGTTATTTCTCTTAATTTCGCACCAAAACTATGAATTCCAGAATTCAATACCAGAATTGATGTCTCTTCGTTACAACTATTAATCTCCGTTTCAACCATTAATTGTAATTATAAATACCTTTACGTTACTGTTAATGTATAAGCTGCTCACAGGTATTGAAGAGTGCTGATCAAGCTATCTCAAGGCTGCAAACGAAGAAGAAGATGAAGAAATTGTAACACTGACAGTAACTGATTCTGTTATTTCAGTCTTAGCAAATAAGATTGTAATCTCAATTAGCAATAACCAATCCCTGTCTAATCAAGAGAAGATTAACTTGACTTCTCTAAGTAGTCAAAGTAGGATGTATTACACATGTCCAGATGTAATATAAATACAGTGGAACTTGAAAACGAGAATTATGAGAAAATACAAATATTGATCAATTCCTTCTAAAGAACTCTCTTCCTCTGTTGAACAAAAACTCTCTCATACAAAATATTCTTCTCCTTCCAAAAATACAAGAATACTGAAATTCAATCAAATATTTACATGGTATCAGAGCCCATCAAGAAGGGACATGAGTTGTGAAATCAAGAAATCCAAGAAATCTCAGTCTCTACATGGCAGGATCATCAAGTTTAAGAGGTGAACTAAGAACTCCAAAGTTCAATGGGAGTAATTACGATTTCTGATCAGTCAAAATGGAAACTGTCCTTATTGCCTATGACCTCTGGGATATTATTGAATTTGGCACATTGCCTCAATCAAATTCAGAAAAGGTGTTTGAAGAAGGAAGTGCATCTGGGAGTACAAAACTGTTGCTGCACCTGAGATTACCAAAGAAATGAAGATCAAGAATGCAAGAGCCCTAAGTCTCATTCAAGGAGCAATAACCGACGAGTTGTTCCCAAGGATAAGGAATGAGAAGACAATAAAAGAAGTCTGGGACATTCTCAAGAGGGAGTTCAGAGGAGATAAAAGGTTAGAGTAGTCAAACTTCAGGCCATTAGAGCAGAGTTTGAATTTATGAAAATGTCAGATAAAGAAGACTTAGATTACTATTTTTCTAAGTTTTTTTGACATGATAAACAACCTTAAGTCACTTGGGGAAGAAGTGGCAGAAACAAGGATTGTTCAGAAACTATTAATGAGCTTTGGTAGGAGATATAATTCAATTGTCTCTATTATTGAAGAAACAAGAGACATTGAAACCCTCAGGGCTGAAGAAGTAGTGGCATCTGTTAAAGTCTTTGACAGAACAGAAGGGATGAATGATGAAAGGGAAAAAGAAAAGAGTACTGCGAAGGCATTCAGTAGCCTAAAATTGGGTAACAGTCAAGGTTATGGAAACAACAAGGGCTCACAAACTGGCAGGGGTAGGAAAGAAGACTTGCAAACTGGTCATCAAGTGGTCACAACAATTCTGGTTCAAACCAGAATTACAGAAGTGAAGCAAACCCTAATGGCTTGGTCAACTCTCAAAATAAATATGGCAGCAGAAGTCATGACTCAACAAAGCCTAAGCGCAGTGTCTGCCAAAAGCAACACTTTGGCATCTGCAGATATAAGGGAAAACCGAGATGCAGCAAATGCAACTTCTTTTGGCATAATGCCAAAGATTGCAAAAACTACAAACCATTAGCAAATTATGCACAAGAAAAAGATGATGTCTCCATAGGAATGATGTATTATGCGTGTCATGCAGCAAGCATGAAGGATGAAGGATGAAGGTATGTGGTTTGTAGACAGTGCTTGCAGCAACCACATGACATCTCAGGAGGGAAAGCTACTAGATATCGATAAGAAAATAACTTGTAAAGTGAAAATAGGCTCAGGAGACTTAGTGCAAGCTACTGGAAAGGGAACACTAGTGGTTGACACAAGTCAAGGAAGAAGATACATTAATGAAGTGTTGTTGGTCCCAGGACTATATGAGAATCTGCTGAGTGTAGGGCAGATGATGGAGGATGGCTACTATATATTATTTGGGGGTAACAAGGCATTAATATTTGAAGATGAAAGCCTAAAAAATATACTAGCTAGAGTAGTAATGAGAGGGAATAGATGTTTCCCACTCTCTCTTGAATCAATGCTACATGTAGCTAAAAGAGCATCAGTGGTTGAAGAATCATGGATTTGGCATAAAAGGCTGGGTCACCTGAATTTCGACATCATGCAGAAAATGCAGTAGAAGAAGCTGGTTACAGGATTGCCTACCTTAAATCATGGGGATACAGTGTGTGAGGCACGTGTCCTAGGAAAACATAAAAGAAAAAAATTCTCTAAGGAAGGAAGCTGGAGGGCCAACAAACCTCTTGAATTGATTCACACATATTTGTGTGGACCAATGCAGCTGGAATTTAGTGGAGGTAATAAATACTTTATCATTTTTGTTGATGATCTTACAAGAATGTGCTGGGTGTATTTCTTGAGTAATAGTTTTCTTCCCCAATCAGATTTTGATGCCAACGGTAGCTAGGTTGATGCAAAACCTAACAGTCCCATGATCAGCTGCGTACACGCAATCTGCCGAGACTTGGGATTTTCTTGGCCAACTGTCTTATAATTTACTAAAGAGGTTCAATAATTCGTAATGAAGCCTTTTTATTCATATTTGATCAAGAATTATATATACATTTATTTTATAGAAAACAATGTTGTTTTTGTAGATTTTTTAAAAGTAATTCTAACAAAATATCCAAATTGAGAATTCATAGTTATTTGACCCCTAAGATATTTTTTTCCCAATAATTTTTTTATATATACATGCTTTTTCAACATGTTTTTTAGTTAAAAATTACAAGTGAAAATAAAAACATTTATTCATATATGTATATATAATTAAATAAATTGAGAACTATATTTGATCTTGCAAGATGAGACATTAATCATTTTTAATCTTGCAAGATGAGACATTAATCATTTTTATTAAAAAGTCAAAAAGTATAATTAAAAATAAATATGACATTAAGAAATATATCAAGAAACATTATATATCAAGATATTTAATCTTGCAAGATGAGACATTAATCATTTTTATTTAATCAAATGACAATAGAAATATACGCATATTAACTTGATTGGATAAAATAAAAGGAAAAACAAACTATGCAAGGATCATATATAAGAAATATTATCTAAAAATAAATGTCTTTTTTGTTAAGAAAATCATCCATAAAAAATAAAAAAATTATAGAAAAAAAATATCTTAAAAAATTAAAATACATAAAATTAATAGAGACTTTATAAAAAAATAATTTTAAAACGAGAAGGTTTGTCAATTTCGCTTCGCTCGAAATAGCCGAAACATTTTAATAAGTTAAAAAAACAAGACAAAACAATATTGTTTTTACCTCGGTTTAAATTTTAATTTATTCCTGATTTTTCAGTCATATACCAACTAAAATATACCAATATTACTTCATTTATACTAAAAATATCATTTTACATTTCAACCTTTAAGCTAGCTCACATCCTAAGTTGATTGGATATCACCGGCCTACCTAGACCCCATTCATATCCGATGTGAGATACCTTTAAATATCTTAAGCCATAAATTGTATAGCCACTTTGAAACGTCAACGTCGTGAAATGTGGGATAACTTTATATTGATTTGTCTAGCTTCCCTTTAAAACGCCAGCGATGTGCGATAACTTTATATTAATTGTCCAGCTAGACAAATTGTACTGATTAGTCTGCTGGACAAATTAATAACAAATTGTAAGTTTTATATATATATATATATGTTATAAGTTTTTATATATATATATTTATCATCTTTGATTTTATAAAAAATAAAATTATATTTAATTTTCTTGTTTTTTAAATTTTTTTATATAATTAATTAATTAATTAATTAAATATAAATAGTACATGGAAAGGAAAAGAGAACAATGTGAATGTGTAGTGATATTGCAGAAATGGAAAAGAGAACAAGGTGTAGCTAATATAACTTGATGACACAAAATTAACACCCCATTATTCATGTGATAATCTCTACTTGTTTTTTGAGTCTCCATCTTCTAAGAATCATTACAGTGCTAAAATAAAGAGCAAGACAGCAAAGAAAAAACTCTCTCACACATAATTTTTTTGATTATCCAATCGTTTTATTCCTTTAATGTCTTAATACTGCAGCAAACCTACAAGCTATAAGAAGGAAATGGGAAATGGACTCCACTAATTAAGTGAGCGCTAAAGAGTGATTAGATTGTCTTAATACTTGACTTGTAATGCGCATCAATTACAGAAAAATAAAGATAAGAAAAAATATAATTGACAACTGATTTTGCAAATAACCAAAAGATTTTTTAAAAAAATATATCTTAGTTTTATTAGATAGATAATTTAGAATTGATTGTTTCACTAGTAAATATAATGTCGTCGATCCTTGTAAATGATCCAACACACAAGGAAGAAGAAGCTCACACCAATGAGACAAATGCTGATGGCAAGCCCCAAGACAGGTTGTAGAACTGCATATGTTCCAGTGATAAATGCGATAATCATTGTTCCCATGCCAGCCATGGTAAACAACATGGCCCACGCAAATAAGTTCACAGTGGTTGCATTGGCTTGAGTGGTTGCATCGGCTCGAGTGGTTCCCTCAAGGGAACCTTGATAAAACGCCAATAAAAAGTGGATAAAGACGGCCGAAATTGAGAGCACCATTGATATTGCATCTGATATAACAAACACCATAAAAGCAACTTTTTTAGCTAGAATCGCAGTGCCTTTGTCGGTCTTGTAACCGCCAGGAAGGGTGAATGCTGCTGCAAATGTTACCGTTGCTATCAGCGTCGTAACTACTAGATGAGACTCTCTTGCTTTCTTCAAAGCTTCCTCTCTTTTTTTCATCCTCTGCTTGATTTCCTCATCTGTGTTGTTCATTTTCTGCTTGATTTCCTCTCTATGAGGAAAAAGAAAAGGACTGTAGCCAAACGGTCCACTGCCAACATCTTCAAGGGATTCTACGATCTCTTTCTTCAAAATATAATAGGAGATATCATTTATAGCTAATTATCAAATATCAACTCCTGAGCCTTTGTTTTTGTTTGCAACCAACTCTTTTTTGTTGCTGTTAATATTATAGACAATTAGGAGGTTACAACATACTAATTAATCCTAGGAGGGGTAACCCAATAATATATTATTGTTTATTGTCTATTTGATTTTTCAACTTTAACTCTCTCTCTCTTCAAAAAGAATTGGGGTCTCAAGTATTGATTTTTCTGTTTTTATTGTAAACTTGTTTATTTGTATGTTTTAATAGTATTAAAAAACTTATTTTTATTTTTTTGCTTTAAATTATTTTTTTAATATTTTATATTATTTTTATGTCTTGTTGTAAAAAATAATTGTTTTTTATATTATTTTTATGCATTTTAAATAAAAAACATATAAAAAAGTAAATGTTATACCCCTTAAATAAAATATTTAATTATTTCAATTGATTTTATTCTTTTCCATTTATATATATATGGTTTTAATGGATGCATTAATTATCACAACAATTAATTCATAGAGGATTGATTACCTGTATCTCACCAAAATCTCCACTACGTATGTTCGCTATGCTTTGCTCTTGTTTATTAAGACCATATATTCCACTCTCTCCATAAGGATAAACTTCATTCCATTCATTCTGCTTTTGCGTTAAAGCAGCAATTAGATGGAAAGGTGTGCTTCCTTTGTCATCCTTCTCCATTTTAAGTCTCTCAAGTTCTGGAATCGTCCCCAGACATTCTTTGAATGCGTTGAACCTTTGACTGGCCACAACATAGTGAAGGGCATTCCAACCTCTGTTATCAACTAGATCACAGCAAGCTGGACAACTAGAAACAATCTCTTCCATTATGTGTACATGTCCTTGAATGGCAGCAATGTGAAGAGCTGTTCTCTTTTTTTTTTTTCCAGCAATGTAGGCTGCAGACGCATCACATTCTAGTAATGTTTTCACTGCTGCAATATCAGGCCAAGAAGAGATATAGGCAGCGTAGTGAAGTGGTGTCCACCCATTCTCATCGGTTGTTTTTGTCAATTTCTCTTCTTTTTTTAATATCTTTCTTGTAGTCTCTGAAACCATCAAAACCAATGAGTAAAAGTTTCCCTTCATGAACAACAGATATTTCACATAGTCTATATGAATTACTATATATATATTTATATATATATATATATATCCATTACATAAACTCACATAAAATTTTAGTGGTTTTTGTTATTTTTCTTAAGAAAAGCTAATTGTGAATTAAATAACAAAGATATATAAAATCAAATATATGTGGCTTTTAAATTATAGTTTAGGCCATTATATGTAAATTAATTTATTCTCCAGACTTCAGCACAAATTAATCCTACCATCATCTCCCACGGTGATTGCCGCGTGAAGAGCAGTTCTACCATTAGGGCCGCCATAGTCCACTGAAATGCAATTTCTTAGGATTTCATCGATCACCTTACATTGCTCTGGTCTTCGACGACAGCCAACGGAGGCAGCAATATAAAGTGGAGTTTGTCCGTGAACATTGGCGGAATATGAAAAGTCAGGGTCCTCTTTAGTCAATATTTCCACCACACGGCCCCGCCCATTTCGAGCTGCCTCGTGCAACGCTGTATCTCCCTCTCCATTGATCATCCTCAACATCATTTTAGCTGCTGTTACTCCGCTCTCCGGATCTGCGGGTAGAGCTTTTGCTAGGTCAATGAGGACTTTCACCACATTGGAATAGCCATATTTTGCTGCCAAATGGAGGGGGGTTTCTCCTTTTTTATTGGCTTGCAATAACAGTGGTGGACACCATTCAAGAATTTTTTCAACAAAATCAGTGGGTTCTGGTTCCCTCCGTTGCTTTCTTGAGTGCCATTCAAGAATTTTACCAACAAAAGCAGTGCGTTCTGGTTCCCTTCGATGGTTTCTCAAGTAGACATGGAGAATGGTGCTCTCGTCCGGAGTCAATAACCGATCAAGGCAGGTTTGATCCTCGAAGGGATTGATATTGCCGGCTCCTGCAGCTTCGTGCAAGACATGATCCATATAGATGATGCTACTCATTTTGTAGTGTAGAGAAACTCACTAAATGAAATGTAAGCAAAACGAGGGGAGGAGAAACCACAGTGGCACAAAGGTAAGAGGTTCCTCTCACTCAACTAATCACAAGATGCTGATTTCTTTGTTTTTTATAGAAAGAAAAAGCTAGTTTAGTGTTTTTAGATAGTTTAATATAATAATATTAGAATTCAATTTTAAACAATAAAAAATATATTAATTTAATATGTTTTTAAAGAGCCTCAACTACTCAACTACTGTGATATTGTCTTGTTCTCGCTGTGTTTGTCCTTGCCAGTGAGATGCAAGCTTTCACGTGTAAAGAAGCTATTTAATAAATCATCAATAATATTCAAATTACCAAGCAAATTAAACTATAGTGTTTCGATTTAGAATCGGGTAAATACAATTCTAAACATAAAAAAACAGTGTCCAAATCAACAACTCAAACTTGTTTTAAAGGTGGTCTCCGAGTCGAGTTGATATGATTGTGTTTTTAAAATTTTCTAGGAGGTAAAAAGAACAGAGAAAGAGACAATAATTTCGACTAAATTTAGGTTTTTTCAGGGGGATTTTAATGCTGATTGGGCATGATTTTGTTATCGTTAATCAAGTAGAGGTGTAGTGTTAGTGTGGTTTTTGTCTATGTAAATTGTATTATTTTAAAAGAGTTTTTAAAAAATATTTTTTAAATTAATTTTTAATATTTTTAAATTATTTTCATGTTATAATATCAAAAATAAATTTAAAAATATTTTTTTAATATATATCTAAATAAAAACACTTAAAAAATAATTTCAATTAGAATTATAATCAGTCACCTAATATTATTTTTTATGGAGTCTGAAACATCATCGTTGCCATATTTCTCAAAATCTAAAATAAAAATATTTTCTTATATATAATTGTATTGACTGCGAATTTGACTGCCAGTTGGTGAAAGGACAGTGGGGCAACAATGACTTTAGATCACCTTTTTTTTGCAATGAAAGCTCGAATTGCATTTTCCAGCCGTGGACAAAATGCAAGGGTCAAGATGATATCGGCGTGAGGTAAGATTTTTACTAACTGTGTGATGTAAGATTTTTTCCTTCGGTGTGATGTAAGATTTTTACCTTCAAGATTCTAAATCATGAATTTCTTGGATTAATTGATTGAGTCATATTAAATTAATACCTATGTCATCAATGAATTTCATATTAGATAAAATATATGAATAAACTTGTACGTCATGTCACACTATTCATTCATATTTATAAACTTGCCATGAATTTATTATTCTATAAAAGAACTCCAGGTTTGTTTTTTTTCCTTTCTATTCTTTTCATTTTTTCTCTTTAAAATGCATTGAAACAATTTTTTTATTTTTCAAAATTTATTTTTGATACCCTCACATTAAAACAATTATTTCAAAGTATATAATTTTTTAAAATATTTTTAAACAAGAAATATAAAATTAAAGCTAGTAAATATACATTTCGTACCTTTGAATGGTAAATTATAAATTACCTTAGGCCAGTTCGCGAGGAAACCTCTCTCTCTCTCTTGTTCTTTTGATTTGCATTATTTTAAAAGTCATCTTTAAGAGTCAAATGGTCCCCCAACCTTTTGACAAAGCTGAGGTCATTTGATATAGTTTCTGTCATGTAACAAAAAATATTGATTCCAAGATCACTATGAACAAATGATCCACTGCCAACATCTTGAAGGGATTTTATTGTCTCTTTGATTTTTCAACTTTAACTTTCTCTCTCTGCAAAAAGAATTGGGGTATAAAGTATTGATTTTTGTGTTTTTCTTCTAAACTTGTTTATTTTTGTGCTTTAAAAGTGTTATTAAAAATATTTAATTTTAATTTATATAGTTTTTAACATTTTTATATTATTTTGATGTGATAATATCAAAAATAATTATTTAAAAAAACAAAATATTATTTCAATTGATTTTATTTAATTTTTACTCTTTTCCGTAACAAGAATCTGAAACTCTAGCCATGTAACATCGAACATAAATTATTTAACGCATCATGATTGCATAGCGCCAGAGGTCATACACAGTAGTGGAGGGTCCGGTTTCACGTGGGAATCACAGGGATCGTCGTACGTGTAAAGACTAAAAAGGACATGAACGAGAGTGATGGGATTGTCTTCTAAGTTGTAATCGAACAGATGTTTATAAATTATTTTTATATAATAATATCAAAATATTTTTTAAAATATATAATTTAATTTTAATACATTTTTATAAAAAAAATATTTTCAAAACTATCCATAATTAAACTCTCAAACAAAGCAAACCAGGGTTGTTGGTTCCGTTCGCTCCGGCCGAACACGTAACGCCTCGCTCAGAAGCAAATCCGGAACAAAACGGCGACGTTTTGTTCCGTAAAATTCGGTCGAGCACGGTAAATCCGCCGATTCAGCCGAACGCCTGATTCGCATGCAGGCGTTCGCTCGGGTTCATCAAAACGATGCCGTTTTAATGTCTCATTACATAACACACAAAAACATCACCGGCATCCAACAATTCCCAAATCAATTTCCCATCAGCTACTGCCTATTGAGAGAACGGAAAAGGAGGAGGGTTTTGGTAGACAGGAATCCCTCTAATGGGTCTCAAGAAACCAAGCTCTTACCTTAGCCCTTCTTGTTGTTGCGGCTGAAAGAGTACTGGATGATGATTATGGAGGCGGTTTTGCAGTAGGAGAGTATATTTGTTAAGGATCGATCAAGAAATTAAGATGAAGATATAGAGGGTTATTATGGACACTTTAAGCTAAAGGGCTGAGAAATTTTCAGGTGAGATTTCTTGGTTTTCCCTCTTCGGATCAAATTGAGGGGAGTAGTTGCAGAGGTTCGAGATTGAGATGCTGAGAGAAAGAGAAGAAATGACAAGGTATGAAGTGAAGGGCTGTTTCTTTTGTGCGAAATATATGCGAGAAAATGACACTTGAGGTGCTATAGGAACTATGGAACAGATGTTGTAAGAGAAGAGAGAAACAGAGGTGGAAAAGGAAAAAGGAAAGATTCAAAGATGATGGTTACGAGAAGAACATGGGAGGTTGAACATTGACAATATTGTATGTCTGGATTAGGAAGAGCAGGGAACAGGGAGGAAGAGGAGGGTGTTGTTTTTTTGTGTGGACGTGAGAGGAAGGGTAAGTAAATTAAGTTTGGGACTCGATTCCGATTTTTTATTTTTAAAGATCGGTTGAAGATAGCATTTAAATTTCAAATTGAATATTCATTGAATTTCATTGTACAGTTCATGTGAGAAGTGTATTGTATAATTTAAAATTAATTTATCTTAAATTTTAATTATGTTTGTTAAATTAATATTTTAATTTTTTCATATATATATATATATATGTTATTTTTTGCTGCAAAATGAGTAAACTTTTCAAGGAAAATGCATGTGCTTATAAGTTACAAGGGAAAAGATGAAGGAAAGAAAAGAAAAGAAGAAAAAGCCCAAATTGGATTTGTGAAGAACCCGGTCTTCTTGATGGAGAGGACATAAGTTGGGAGAGTATCGAAGCACCTTTCGCTACTTTAAATTTAGATGATGAAGAGACATGTGTAAATGAGGAGAATGAGCTTGGTGGAGATGACCAACTATTGGAATGTCTTGTTGACGACTTTCCTTATGTTCCACAGTCATCAAGATCCTTACTTTTATATTAATGATGTAGAGGATGTTTGATGTATTTTTCTTTTATTTTAGAACATTTTACTTTCATAATATTTTGGAATTTCAAAGATGTTTCTAATTTTGAGATTATGTTTGTATTGTATAATTTAAATTTCATTTATCTTGAATTTAAATTATACTTGTTAAATTAATATTTTATTTTTTTCATATATATAATTAAATAAATATGAACAATGAATCGGTACCTGAACGGTATCGAAACCGAACGCTCCGCTCCAAACAAAAACCGAACGGTACCTGAACGGATTTTACAACCCTGAAGCAAACCTCAAATAATCTCTTTCATTACGTTTACTTCTCCTGTTACTCGTACTAGGAATTTTATCATTGCTATAATCCGTTGATAATAGCGGCTTTTTTTTGTAGTGCAACTCTTTTCTGCGACTAATGTCACCTAATTACCTCCCGGTTCCCTCTGATATACTGTGATGTTCGATATTGGATGGTGATGAACAAGGATTTTCCTTGTTTCATTTGTTTCCATGTTATGATGGGCACGTTTCTACAGAGAGTCATGCGAGTGTTGTATATAACTAGCTAGTTTTTTCCTTCTCTAAAGGTCAATGGCAAGTTGGGGTTTGCTTCCATTTTGATATCGCATGCAGAATGCAGGGTGTACCTTATGTTATATAATAACATAATTCATATATTAAAATTTACCTAATAATTTAAATTTTAAAATGATATTGTTGATTGAATGATAATGAATTCAAATCTCATTATTATAATTTTATTTGATAAAAATTAGACATAAAAGTAATATAAATTTATAAAAATTTCAAGTTCAAAATACTTTCATATGAATACTTGGAATATATTAGAAAATAATATAAAAATTTAGGTGAGATGATTTCTTAATATTTTGGTGTTGGTTATGTTTATCTATTTATACCAGTGAAGCTATTTTACTATTTTTAATAGTCATATTGTTTTTGAAAAAATACAAATTACATTACAAAAGGTTTTGAAGTTATTTCATATGATCATATAATATAGTCATATGGTCAACGATGGAAACATGTCGTAGAAAATATATTGGTCAAGGATTTGCATCTCATCATCGATTTCATTGTCAAATTATATTTCTAATGGCATCGCCGAATGAATATTCAAACCAAAAAATCAAATTTCACTATCATTTAATTTCCACTGGTAACTTTGTCTACAATCTTAATTGCCGATAGAATCTTCTGAGAAAACATTTCATCGATGTTTCCATCAATTACAAAACCTTTAATAATATTTTCAATGAGAGCACCGACAGAATTGATATTTTCATCGGTGATTTGATCAAATTTTCTTCACTTGTTTTTTGTTTTTTGTTTTCTGTTGTTATAATCCCAAAATGCATTCCGGATTATATTCCTAAAAACTCACAGCAATAAAAATCTTGTTCTTCCATGCTTGTATTAAAATGAGTTCCATAAACAAGAATCATATGAGAACGAATTACATACAATCCTAAACTAGAAGTGTTGCCAAATATGCATATACTTCTTTCCATTTTCTATCACTTTTGTTCGACTTTTACGCTTATTTATTCTTTTAATGATTTCTTCTGATAATGTTGTCACTATTTCAACCAGTTGTTCTTGAACCTTACCTCGAACCATCTTGTTGATAGCTGAGACAAAAATGTTGTGTGCCTACCACTGAAACAGTACGATCCACCCTTGTATCTCGAGTTGATGTCATATCTATATCTTAAACTTCATTTCTATTTGATTAAAATTGACTAAATTTTCTGAAAAGATTTTTTTTATTTGTAACATATAAGAATAGGTGTCAAAAGTCGGTTCTTAAAAATACCATTAATATAACTTAACTTAAGTATGATATTATAAGGTGATAATATTTTTCATCTAGCATAATCAGTCTTTGATCATAGATATATATTTACTAGTCAGGATTTCAAATTATTATAATTCTAGATTGTGACTTTTTTTTTTATAAACATTAGACCTTGTTGAAATTCACGGATTAAGGCAACAATACAATAAATAATGCAATTTTAAAATTAATTACTTTAAAGTAAAGAGATAAGGGAGAGAGATTGCTAACTCGGGTTTTTAACGTGGTTCGACAAGCCTACGTCCACGACTCAAGTATCAACCCGTACTTGAGTATTGTACTCTCTTATTAAACCAAGTAACAAGATTACAATTTTTGCTTGATGAATCCACACCAAGACTTTACACCACTTGAAGATATGCCCTCTTCAAGATTTTTCTTTCCACTTGAAGATGTCCCTCTTCAAGATTTTCCTTTCCCACTTGGAGATGTACCCTCTTCAAGATTTTTCCTTGGTGATGTTCCCTCACCAATACCAAGAGTTTTATACTCAACTCTCAAGAGTTTCACAATGGTTGTTTTAGTAAAACAACAATACACTCTTAATAGTGTGGATATTACAAATGAAGATCTATGATCTCTTTCTCTCACTTAATAGCACTTAGGATATTTGAAGGTGTTTAAGTGTAGTGAGAATGAGAAATACTCTTTGTGTTAGGATATGAAGATTTAAACACAAATATGAGTATTAATGAGGATTGATGATATGAAGGTGTTTATGCACTTCTAATTGCCTCAATATAAGATATGAAAGTTGTGTCTTTTTCGTTTTGCAATTAAGAGGCCTATTTATAAGTTTCAAAGAGAAACTAGCCGTTTATAGCCGTTAGAAACTAGCCGTTTATAGCCGTTTGAAACTAGCCGTTTATAGCCGTTTGAGTGCAACTGTCATATCAAGCGGTCGACCGGTTCACAACGGATAACCCAAGCGGTCGACCGGTTCATGCAGAAACTATATCTTGACAAATTATCTTTTCTTAATTTCTTGAACCGATTGATTATGACTTAAACCTCTAATCATCAAACCCTTTTAATGCATGCAATGTGAAGTGTGTGAGTTCATTTTAATTTGTGCTATCAAGGTAGAAATTGAGATTTACATAAAGCACTAAAATGAACACTTATTCTAAGTCTTCACTTGCTTGCATCTTGGACTTCTTGGAGTGATTTCTTCGTGTACTCCGTTATGCTTGTTGATGTATTCTTTGTATAAAACCTGTTTATAGCTTAATCTCATCCAAGCATATTATTAGTCCATTTTTTTTTATTGTTATCATCAAAATATATAAAGCATACAAAGTATGACATTATATGTCAACAATCTCCCCCTTTTTGATGATGACAATAAACAAAAAAACTTAGATAAAAAATTGAGTCTCCCCCTATATTTTGTAATGCAATATATAAGAGACATTGAACATTTTTAGCAATTTAATCTAAGTAAAAATATCATATGCAATTTCAAGAAAAAAATCATTTTTCTCCCCCTAAATATATGCATATAAATTTTTCATATTTTTCTCCCCCATTATTGATGCATTTGATATTTTCATATACTCTCCCCCTTTGGCATCAACAAAAAGAAAATTAACATTTTAGATAAAAACATAATATTTAATAACAATATATATCGAAAATGAAAAGCATAAAAACAAAAAGCCTCATGAGACAAAATCTCTAAGGAGGATGAGAACTGACATACCTTAGCCCCTTTGGCGGCTTAAAGGATTTACTTACCAACTCTTGTTGATTGCTTGAGCTTGGTTGGTCCTTCTTGGTTAGGGATGGTTTCTCATTTTCGATTTCCATGAAGCACATGTTTGCCACATGTTCTTCTTCATCATTGGAGCTTGAGTCTGAGTCATCGCTCCATGTTGCTTTCAAAGCTTTTTTTTGAAAGCGATTTTTCTTCTTCATTTGAAGAAGGGGACAGTCGGGTTTGATATGTCCCAACTTGTTGCATTTGTAGCACCTTGGAGTTTCTTTACTTGATTCTCCCTCCTTTTTGTAGTTCGAGAACTTTCTCTTGTCATTTTTGTTTCTAAGAAAGTTTCGAAACTGTCTTGTGATGGATGCTACATTTTCTTCAAGATCGTCGCTACTGTCTTCATCATCATCATCATCCTCGCTTTCAATTTGATGAGCAGTTTTAAATGCCAAAGTTTTCTTTGGTCTTTCTTCTTGATCTTGATTATCCATAGATATCTCGTGAGTCATTAGAGAACCGATGAGCTCCTCTAATGGTAATTTTGTGAGATCTTTACCTTCTCGTATAGCTGTCACTTTAGCTTCCCAAGCTTTTGGTAGAGATCTGAGAATCTTACTTACGATATCTGCATTTGAGTAAGTTCTACCAAGAGCATGTAAACTATTTGTTATGCTAGTCATACGAGTAAACATGCTTGTTATGGATTCATATTGCAACATTTTAAACAACTCATATTGATGAACTAACATATCAATTTTTGATTCTTTTACTTAATTAGTTCCTTGATGAGTTACTTCTAAAGCATGCCATATATCCCTAGCATTTTTACAAGAAGATATTCTATTAAATTCACTTCTATTTAATGCACAATATAAAGTGTTCATTGTTCTAGCATCTATAGAAAGTAATCTTTTATCTAGGTCATTATATTCTATTATGCTTTTTGGAATCTCAATACCATTTACGGTTTTAAGTGGTCTATGAGGTCCATTTTCAATAGAAAGCCATAAATCAAAATCTATAGATTGAAGATATATAGTCATTCTAGCTTTCCAATAGGCATAGTCATCACCATCAAAAAATGGTGGTCTAGATGTTGAAGCACCTTCATTTCGGAGATTATTGCATGTAGTTGCCATTCTACTCAAAGTCTAAGCAAACTTAATAAATGAGAACTAAGCTCTGATACCAATTGTTGAAATTCACGGATTAAGGCAACAATACAATAAATAATGCAATCTTAAAATTAATTACTTTAAAGTAAAGAGATAAGGGAGAGAGATTGCTAACTCGGGTTTTTAACGTGGTTCGGCAAGCCTACGTCCACGACTCAAGTACCAACCCGTACTTGAGTATTGTACTCTCTTACTAAACCAAGTAACAAGATTACAATTTTCGCTTGATGAATCCACACCAAGACTTTACACCACTTGAAGATATGCCCTCTTCAAGATTTTCCTTTTCCACTTGAAGATGTCCCTCTTCAAGATTTTCCTTTCCCACTTGAAAGATGTGCCCTCTTCAAGATTTTTCCTTGGTGATGTTCCCTCACCAATACCAAGAGTTTTATACTCAACTCTCAAGAGTTTCACAATGGTTGTTTTAGTAAAACAACAATACACTCTTAATAGTGTGGATATTACAAATGAAGATCTATGATCTCTTTCTCTCACTTAATAGCACTTAGGATATTTGAAGGTGTTTAAGTGTAGTGAGAATGAGAAATACTCTTTGTGTTAGGATATGAAGATTTAAACACAAATATGAGTATTAATGAGGATTGATGATATGAAGGTGTTTATGCACTTCTAATTGCCTCAATATAAGATATGAAAGTTCTCTTTAGTTTTGCAATTAAGAGGCCTATTTATAAGTTTCAAAGAGAAACTAGCCGTTTATAGCCGTTAGAAACTAGTCGTTTATAGCCGTTTGAAACTAGTCGTTTATAGCCGTTTGAGTGCAACTGTCATATCAAGCGGTCGACCGGTTCACAACGGATAACCCAAGCGGTCGACCGGTTCATGTAGAAACTATATCTTGACAAATTATCTTTTCTTAATTTCTTGAACCGATTGATTATGACTTAAACCTCTAATCATCAAACCCTTTTAATGCATGCAATGTGAAGTGTGTGAGTTCATTTTAATTTGTGCTATCAAGGTAGAAATTGAGATTTACATAAAGCACTAAAATGAACACTTATTCTAAGTCTTCACTTGCTTGCATCTTGGACTTCCTGGAGTGATTTCTTCGTGTACTCCATTATGCTTGTTGATGTATTCTTTGTATAATACCTGTTTATAGCTTAATCTCATCCAAGCATATTATTAGTTCATTTTCTTTTATTTTTATCATCAAAATATATAAAGCATACAAAGTATGACATTATATGTCAATGAGACCTGTACCTTCAAAATATTAAAAAGACTTTTTTTCTTATATTCAAGAAAATAGGATGGGTCATCATTATACCCATGACCGGCACATAGACATGGTTCCCCTTTAAAGTTCCACACCTATAAGAACCCAAACTTACATGCTTATCATTCATATTCAAAGTTCAACACAACGGAAATAACAAAGTAAACTTATAATATAGTTTGATTGTCTTAATACAAGAGTCAAAAACATCTTATTATAATTGTGGAGCGTTAACTAGACATAAAAATAAAAATATCGATTACAACCAAAATAATAAATTCTGAAATCTCAACGATAATGATCTGCTAACAAGTTACGAGCCTGAAAATAATAAATAATGAGGGGGTGAGTTCAACAACTCAGTGAGTAGATAACATCTAATATACACATATGAGATAATACAATAATGATGAGTATACTATCGAATCGACTCAGAGTTCTTACAAGAAGTTTCTCAAATAGGTCATAACAAGAATGTAATAGGTAAAGCTCGTCAGAAAATTAGAATGCAATGAACATGAGGCTCCATACTTGTGGGATGATTAGTCCATATAGGTTAGTGACTTCCCGACCAAATAGGATTTTCGAGATACGATGTGCATAAAGACTAATATTTCTCTGTTAGCGTGAGTATTACGATCGACATACCGTAGGTATATATATATATATATCATAATTAAACAAACATATTAATATCTCAAGGCTCAACTCATGACATCAATCAAATGAGAAGCTATCAATTAACAAACAGATATTGGCTCATATCAAGAATGTATATCAACAATGGATTATGTTTTATCGTAACCAGAATAATAATTAACGTATATATATATTATCAAGAAGCACAATCCAAATAATAGCAAATCAAATATTTATAATATTTCTCATACATGTTAAATATTATTCACTCACCTGACTCAAAAGCAAATAGAATTCTAAAGCAGAATGATTACGAAATCCTATTGACATACCACGGGTAGAATATCAGGATTATCTGAATATATAAAAGAAAACATACTAAAAATGACTCAAAAGAATTAACATCTCTTTAATAAATGTATCTAAGAGTTTAATTCAAAACCCTATGTGTTTTAAATTAAACTATCTATTTTTTGCAAAACCTAAAAACAACGGTTTCTTTCGAAATCTAATTCAAAATACATAATTTTTAAAATTGATAATAATTCGTCAGATAGGCTTCAATTATCCATCTAACTAATTTGAAATACTAATATTTCACTCCAGGTATCAAATATAATTTTCCAAAATATAGAGACTAAACTATAAGTTTTCAAAATTCAGAACCAACATAAAATTTCATCATCTTCATCTCATCTCATGGCTTTATTCCTTTTTTTTTAAAAAAAGAAAAAGGTGTGTTACTCTTTTCCGTAACAAGGACCTGAAACTCTAGCCATGTAACAGAGAACATAAATTATTGAACGCAACATGATTGCATGGCGCAAGAGGACAACCTCAGTAGTTGAGGGTAACATACACAGTAGTTGAGGGTAACGAGGACCTGAAACCTATGTTGCCGTCACATGAGGGGGCAGGGCTAATAAATCCAGCTGTATGCCATTCCGCTAATAAACCTATGGTGTATATCGTCAAAGATTGTGCTAATTGTTGAAAAATAATAAAGACTTCCGCTACGTTAGAAGGGTGCTCCCCGAGGGATAAAAAATAAAATATTATTTTGATTATTTCAATTGATTTTATTTTATTTTTTCTCTTTTCCGTAACATGGAACCTGAAACTCTAGCCATATAACAGAGAACATAAATGATTGTACTTGAGGATGGTCCCGTTTGACGTGAGAATCACATGGATCGTACGGTTAAAGAGGATTGTCTTATAGCACCTGTTTATCAACGTGGTGCATTCCACGTTTGCCAGACGGTTTCTGGATTCAATGTTTGGTAAACAACCAAACACAGTTACAGAGCATGGGTCCCATATAAAAATTGTCCGAATCGGTGTTTTAGGAAAAGCTGAAAATACATGCTTTTCTGATTGCGTTTCAAGTTTGACAAAATACACAAAATCGCGATTCAATATTCAAATACAAAAAGTATCGTTAGAAAAAAAAACCCTAAAACATCCTCTCGATTTTTTGCACAGACAACAAATAAACTCATAACATGCTCCGCTCAAATTCTAATCCATTCAGCGCATGAAAATCATTCCGGGTTCTTACACAAAAGAAACAAATAAACCCATAACACAACGTTTTTGAAGCTCAGGATTCAAAATTGCATTTTCCATTAGCAATGATTTCAAGCAAAAACACAGTCACCCCCAAACCCAGTAAAAAGGAAGATCGAAACTTTCAAGAAGTAATGCAAAGAAAGACAAGAAAAAGCCAATCACAGGAATCAGTCAGGACTCCATTCGAAAGCAAGATCCTCAAGAAGCTCTTTCTTGATAACAGAGTAGTGTGACTTCACAGGAACGTTGAGTTCAAGTTTGCCATGGCTATGACTTTTGGTCATAGGTGTTAAAAGAGGTAGCCGAGAGGGAGAGGGGCTGGAGGTGGAAGAGGGAGGGAGGGAGGGGGCTGGAGGCAGAGAGGGATGAGAGCGGTGCTGAGAGATAGGAAAAATAGGGTGAGGGTGTGGGGAAGGGAACGGGTGAGGGTTTCTAAATGGGGGGTTTATATATTATTATTAATAATTATTATTATAATAGTTAGCATAAAAAAATAAATATGTGAAATTTGTTAATTAGAATTTTTTTATTGGTTAAAATAGTCGGCATAAAAAAATACTTAGCACAAAAATATAATTATACGAAATTCATAAATTAGGATTTTTTTTGTCAATTAACTTAATTACATACTATAAATTTACTGTTAGATTTATAAACTGTTTAAATTTTGTGTCTAGAGCTGCTGTGAATTTATTTGTAAGTTGTATGTTGATAATGATGTTATTTTTCTTGTATAAAATATGTGTGTGTATATGTTTATGCGCTTTAAAGTAATTTTACAAGTTAAAAGCAATATGTAAAATTTGGTAACCAAACACCCAAAACTGCTTTTTTTCAACATCCAACTCAACCACAGTTTTAACCAAACACTAAATTGTTTTTTTCAAACCACAGTAAAAAAACATTTTTTTTGAAACTCCATTTTTTCAACCTCAACTGCAATGACAGCAACGAACCACAATACCAAACATGCCCATAATCGATGAGGGACTCAATCATTTACAACTTTGAATTAAATGTGCCATTGGTAGAAAGTCATTGTGAAGTTATTTTTACTGACTTAAATTATAATAAACGTGCCTTAATTAGCTGTCGTGCACTCATTGGCGCTCCGCATTCTCCGGTATTTCATTGGCGCTCCGTCACGAGTTATATGCTTTTTTCTAAATTGTTTTTATATATATTGACTTTGTTAATATGTTTTTTTACATTTAAGAAATTATGTAAACTAAAATTCTTTTGCATTTATATAATTAAATAAATTGAGAACTATATGGACTAATAAACAAGAAAAAATCATTAATAATAACTAAAAATAATATTAAAAAATCTAAATACAAGTATGAATTAATATTTTAGCAGGACGAACCGTTTACTCAATTGTGCTAGCTATATTTTTTTATTAAAGTTATTTTTTATTTAATTAAAAGATAATAAAAATAGACACAAATTAAACTGATTATAAAAATATACTTTCTATCAATATGAATACATGACAATTAGCTCTTTTGTTTATTGAAGGCAATAGGCCCTTATCCTCTATTGAAGCATCATTACTTTGCAAGGCCATTACACTCTAAGCTCTATAGCAAAATATTGTTGCGACCCGTTCTGGATGATACTGGTTGATTTATGGCCCAACTGCAGTGGCACAAAAAAATTGTACGATTTTTTAACACATTTTCTTGGTTTTTTAATTTCTCATTAAACCAAATTAATATGAAACTGCATGGTATTTGTGCATCTAGCACTTATGTTTTTTTTAATTAACATGGTATTTGATTTAACTTGTGCGTAATTAGACTAACTGATCCCATGAATTTTAAAATTAACAATCATTTAAATTTTAAGTGATACCGAGAGAATTCAAACCCATAACGATTTGAAAGCAACCTCAAGATACAAGCAGTTGAGCTGCTATCAGTATTACTACTAGCTCATTTTAGAATTACCATTAATTAATTTTCAAAGATAATTATTAATTTGTTTTTCAGATTAGAAGTAAGTGGTCGGTTCAGGCTTGATTAGTCCTGGAGTTTCTTGTAAATACACCATAGTTAATTCATGTATTTTACTCAAGTTCGAATGCCCCATCAAGTTATATGTATATCTTCGACAGTGCCAAATCTTAGGTTTTCTCCTAGCGAACTTATGGAGTCATTATTTAATTACTTGAAGTAAACATTTCCTTTATATTTCAAATTAGCCTTTCATATATACTACCACTATAGTTGCCTGCCCACCAGGAACTCTTTATAACCTAGTTTTTTTTATTTAACTCTCTTTTTTTTCTCTCCAAAATGTGAAGCAACAATCACTCTGCGTGTCCTTGTCCTCAACTATAAAAGGATAATCATAACAAAAAAAAACTAATAAATCAGAAGTGATACTATCCTTGAAATTAATTATAATATTGGGGAACAAGTAAGACAGAGAAAGAAAAGGGAAAAGAAAGTAAAGAAAAAAATGAGTATGCTAATGTCTTGTGGTAGTAACAAATGCTGGCATGAGTTTGAGGCATGATTCATATATGTTCCTGCAGGGGAGGTAACATTAGTATGTGGTAACCAAGATTCAAAAATACTCATTACCTGTGGTTGTTTGGTTGCTTCGTGTCGCACTCCAAAAAAATGAGCGCGCGACGTCGTGATGACTTCTCCCCGTGAGCGGGGGATTAAATGTGGAGGGGTTCTCTATTTTTGTAAAAAGGGATTCGCCACCTAGTATTATGGTTACTAGGAAACCTAAAACTGGTCTTTCAGAGATTCTAAGGTAAGGGACTGGTTGTGTAAAGGGAATGTTTTAGCACCCCTAGTATGCCCTATCTAAGGTAAGCTACTTGACGTTTTGTTTGTTTATGATTTTAAAACATATATTAAATAAATGGCAAATGGGATATCATTCCCGCTGAATATTTTGGATATCAAATCCTTAGGACTTATTTATCCCAATACCGATAGTGAATAATAAATTATCATTCCCACCAAATATTTTTGGATATTAACCTCTTAGGATTTATTTATCCAAATACTGACAGTGAATAATAGTATATCATTCCTGCCGAATATTTTGGATATTAAACCCTTAGAATTTGTTTATCCAAATACCGACAGTGAATAATAAATTCCAAAAATAAGATTTTATATATTTTTTTGAAATATTGGGCAATACCCTTTGGATTTTACAAACATGTTGTAACATCTCAAAATGCAAGAAATTATTTTTTTCTTTGCGAAATTCATGCTAAAACTCATTTTCTTTTCAAAACCCAAGATAATAATATTTTTTTCTCAAAAAGAACAACTTTTAAAAATATGCTAGTGTATTGTCCGTATGCAAAAAACAACACATTTTTCTTTAATAAAAATATTTTTTGGAAAATTGTATTTTTATATTTTATATTTTTTCTTTTATATCAAGTTGGTTGTCACTCAAATGCTGGAAACACTCCAGGGCCAGGTCGGGCACAAGGCCCGACCAGTTAAGTCCACGCGGGAGTGAATTTAATTAGAATGCAAACTGCTATTTATAGCAGAGAAGACTCGAATGCAAGGAAGGTAATTAGAGGAGAATCAGGGATGAAGGGAGGAGAATCAGGACGTCGATTTTTTGAGATAAATTTGGGAAGAAGATCACGATTTACAGGAAGAAATTTGATCTATTGTGCTGACTGATGGAGATGAAACGGGAAGAAAAATGATTGATATAGGAAGAATTTTGATCTGCCTTGCTGTGACGGAGACAAAATGGGAAGAAGCTCAAATTGAAAATAGGAAGAAAACTTGATTGATCTGTTGATAAATGCGCCAAAAAAAATCAATGAAAATGCATGCCGGAACAATGCATGTTTCTTTTTTAATGCAGATTTCAAAAAATCAAAAGAGGGTAAAAATATGATTTGGTCCTTTAAAAATTCTTTAATTGTACCCAATTGGATTTAAACTTGATTTTATGCAATTAAATCCAATCAAAAATTAAATCTCAACCTTAGCTTTGCGCGATCTCCTTATCTGGTCATTGGCTCATGATTTTCGCGAATTTACCCCCAATCGACCATTAAACTCTTAATTTGCTCAATTTCGCACTTGAACCCAAAATCTATTTTTGAAATATTTTTTCGAAACATAAAAAATAAAGAGTCAAAACTTGGGTAGCAACACTTCTCATGATTTGTTTTTATATGAAAAAACTAATTCATCAAAAACAACATGAAAACTAATTCATCAAAAACAACATGACGAGAGATAAAAGTTTTCTTAGTTTTTGGATGAAAGCACTTATAAGTCTTACATTTTTCACTATAACCTATAAAAATGCATGGAAATGTTTTTGGATCAAATTTGTTTTTTCACCTATCCGAGTGTATGGAAAGCATTTAGATCCAAATGCTCTAAGTGAGGAGTAATTGGGGTGTGTTTCATGAAGTGCAAAATATGGTGTTTCAAAGTTGATAGTAGAGGAAGGTAAACAATTCATGAGGTATATTACTGTGGTGAAGGCCTTTATCCATAAGAATAAGGGCACTCCGCTGTGAAATAACATAGCCATTCCTAATTCTCGTATTTTCCTATAGCGTCTCTCAACTATACTAGTTTGCTCAGGAGTATATGGTGATGATACTTGATGAACAATCCCTGTAGAGAGAAAATGAGTTATTAGTTTCGAGTTGATGAACTCGCCACCTCCATCTGAGTGAAAATTTTTAATTTGTTTGTTAAATTGTCTCTTAACATAGTTTTCAAAAGCTAGATATGCAGCAAAAAATCAGATTTGTTATGTAGAGGGATTTAGAAAAATCATTTACTAAACAAGCATAGTATTTTAATTTTGCTATTGATAAAACAGATGCAAGTCTCATAAATCACTTTTTTTTTTACAAAAATATACTAGTACTTGAATGTTCTGATTTAGAAAACGGTAAACAATTAAGTTTTCCTAGTTGACAACTATTACAAAGATGTAACTTTATTGTCCCTACAACATCAATAAACCCTTTATTTTTTAGCATTCGCAATGCTGAAGATTGTAGATGCCTAAACATTGACGCCAAATTTCTGATGTGGTTGATTTGAATCGATGAGAGAAATATAATTCTGGTGAACCCGATAATACGCAGAGATCACCCTTGTGTTTCCCTTTCATCATTGCCTGACCTGTTTCCCGTTCCTTAATTGTTGCTGAACGTTGCTGATCTGCTGTTGATTCCATTGATTCCACTTGATCTGCTGCTACGTTAATTGGCTGAGATACTCTGCTCGGTGTGGACTCTGCTGTATTGATTTTAATTGATTGCTGAACATTAATCTCTATGTTCACGAATTCGAGTTGTCAATCACCTGAATTCAACAATATAATCTTTTAAGGAGCCAGTCTCACGAAGCTTGAAGAGTGCCTTTGCAAAATCCTCAAACCTGTGATTGCAAAATTCTCTGCAAAATACCTTCACAAAATCTTCCCAACTGGAGCAGGAAGACGCACACTCCTCCCACTGGTACCATTGCAAGGCCTCCCAATCGAGATGGAAGGAAATCATTTTGACTTTTTTCTCAGGTGACACCGAGAAATAATCAAAATACCGCTCGGCCTTATAGACCCATTCAATTGGATCATCACCATCGTTGAACCGAGGGAAATCCATTTTTATAAAAGGCATGCGATTCTCAAGAGGAGAACCTCTCTCTCTCTCCCGATGATCAAGACCTCCTCGCCTGTGACAGCCGTCACCGTCGTCTTCCTCAGATGGAGGTGGACAAGTCTGACCAGAACTCTCACGTCGAGAGTCAATTGAATCAAAGCGTTTGTCAATGGATGTGAACTTATCCTCATGAAGACGTTGAATTGCTTCTAGAAGGAGTTGAGTTTTGGAATTAGCAGCTTCAAACGCACCAACACGAGCTTCCATTGTTGTTGATCGGGTACGAATGTGAGGACAGGTCATACACTAAAGGAACAACTTAGAGGATCAATGGCTCTGATACCAATGATAGAACTCTATCTTTCTACCTTAGGATTATAACAAAAAAACAGAGTAAAATTCAAGAAAAATCTGTTTATATTCAACATACCTTGCCAAATGGCTAATCTAACAATTCTAATTAACTTGCCACGTGGCTACTAACAATCTTACTAACAAACTGAAACGGTTTTACTAATTTCCTTTTTACTTCCCATTCCTATTAGTTTGATCCCTCTTTTTCTAACGTTTTCAGTTTTTGTTCAACTCTGTCATGTTAGAAATCTATTAGATCCAGTCACATGTTCGGCGATGTTTGGCACGAAGATTCTTAGATGTCTTTTTGCAATATGCCGCAAATACTTTTTTTTTTATTGTAAATTTAAATCAAAATGAATTCAAAAGTAAATTTAAATTTATATCATATTGATTATTGGTTAAATTACTAAACATATCAACAAATTACATAATATATTAGTTATTTTGCAAATAAAATTAATGTCGCTGAAAATCATATAAATTATTCAATTTTATATTCTAGTACATTTATAAATACTAGTAACTTTTACGCAATTATTAGTAAGAATAAGGATATAATAAATTGTTAGATTTTAATGAGATTAGCTTTGAAGATAATAAGATTTAGTTATAGTCTTTTAATTTTGTTGAAATTACTATTCATAATAGGTTTTATCAACAAACCTATTATTTATCCAATAAACATCTTCTAGTCTATTGAGAGTTGTAGTTTATTTTAATTTCTAGTTTTTGTAAGCCTATAAATAAATAGGTTTCAATTGAATAAATTAAATGAATGAATGTGATTCATTCCAATATTTATAATTTTCGGGAATGAATGAATGTGATTTATGATTTTCGAGTTCTTGAAATTTCGGTCAATTTCAGATTTTAAGTTATTGTACAAATTCAAGATTTCCAACATAAACAACTTAATATAAAAGATAAAGTGGGTTTTACTTTCTTACATTTTAGGTTGGATAGGAAGCCAAGGTGCTTGGATATTTTTTATAAATGGCGGTGATAAAATACTCGTAAATATGCAGAGGCAAAAGACAGGGATTCATAAAGTTGGTGTGGCAAGATTGCAAAAGTTAAGAGTGCAGGTAGTTAAATCCAAGCAAAACAAAAATGCCGACAACAAAATATATTTATGCCGTAGATATAGCAATTGCTTGTTAAAAGGTCTGGTGAAGAGCTTCAAAGGCAAGTTCTCGAAACAACGAAAGAAGGATAACAAAGCCAAGACCATCATTTATCAAGGTCTTGATGAAGTCACGCTTGAAATTATCTCTTCGCAGAAAATTCGAAGGATATATGGGAAGCTCTCCAACAAAAATACGAAGGAGCTAACAGAATCAAGAAGATTTGTCTTCAATCTTTACGAGGTGATTTTGAATCCTTACAAATGAGATCCTCGGAATCTGTTTCTGATTATCACACGAGAATTATGGTGATAATCAATCAGATGAGACGAAATAGAGAAGCTCTCTCAGAAACTCGGATTACAGAGAAAATTTTGAGATCCCTAGATCCAAAATTTGATTATGTTGTTGTTGCCATTGAAGAATCCAAGGAAGTGGATAAATTGATGGTAGATGAGTTGATGGGTTCTTTACAAGCTCATGAACAAAAGCTTATGAGAAGAAATGGAGATACGACAATAGAGCATGCCTTGCAATCAAAACTGTCTCTGAAGGAAGACAAATATGAGCAAAGGGGGGCTTCAACACATGAATATACCCCTCGAGGAAGAAATCAACAAGGAAGAGGAGGTTTCCAACGATTTCAAGGAAGAGGATCTTGGAATACAAGATTCAGAGGAAGAGGTGGTAGAAACACCACCAGAGGAGGACGAGGGCAACAACCTTTGACTCCTAGAGGAAGAGGAGGCGGTTACAATAACCATGATAAGAGAAATATTCGAGTGTTATAAATGCAATCAATATGGGCATTATAGCATCGAATGCCGAAATAAAGCTCCGATGAGAGTTGCATGAGCAAGCTAACTATGCAGACAAAGATGTCATCATCGATGGATCAACCGCATTATTTGTCCAACAATGAGGAGGAAAAATGAGGAGCATGTATGGTATCTTGATTCGGAGCTAGCAATCATATGTACGTGCAACGAGACCTCTTTAGCGATCTCGATGAAACAATACAAGGACGAGTCACATTTGGAGATACTTCCAAAGTTTCGATTAAAGGGAAAGGTGACATCTCAATAAAGCTGAAGAATGGAGATGATAGCTACATTGCTGATGTGTATTATATTCCAGCCATCAAACACAACATGCTGAGCATAGGACAACTCCTGGAGAAAGGGTATACTCTCTTCATGAAGGATTGTCATGTTGCTGTCAAAGACAACAATGGAAGATTGATTGCCTTTGTGAAGATGTCAAAGAACAGGATGTTCCCTTTAAACATCCAGTATGATGCAGCAAAGTGCTTGATTGCCATCACCAACAGTAAAGAATGGCTTTGGCACTTAAGGCTTGGACATTTGAATTTTACAAGCCTGAAGATGCTTGCAAGTAAGCAGATGGTCAAAGGTATGCCTCAAATTGATCATCCTGAAGAAGTCTGTGAGAGTTGTGTCCTCAGCAAACACCACAGAGCGAGTTTTGCCAAGGAGGTCAACTGGAATGCGAAGAGCCCACTGGAATTGGTTCACACAGATGTTTGTGGACCAATAAAACCTATGTCAACTGGACATAACAGGTATTTCCTCACTTTTATTGATGATTTTAGTAGGAAGACCTGAATATACTTTCTGAAGAGGAAGTCAGAAGTATTCAATTGCTTTAAAGATTTTAAAGCAATTGTGGAGAAACAGAGTGGGTATAACATCAGATCCATTAGATCTGATCAAGGTGGTGAATTCACATCGAATGATTTTGAAGCCTTTTGTATGTACACAACAAGGCATCGGACATCGACAACACCGGCTTATACACCACGATTGAATGGGGTAGCGTAAAGGAAGAATAGAATTATTCTTGATATGACAGAAGTCTTCTTAAAGCTAAGAAGTTGCCCAAACAATACTGGGTGAAGTCTGTATCTTTTGCAACAAAAAGTTTGCAAGCCATCACTCTAGAAGAAGCATGGAGTGGCCACAAACCAAGTGTGACTCATCTTCGAGTTTTTGGCTGTGTGGCTTATGCGAAGATCCCGGATGCAAGAATAACAAAACTCGATGAGAAAAGCGAGAAATGCATCTTTGTGGGATATGGAGATAGAAGAATGGGATATAAGCTGTATAATCCCATCACAAAGAAAGTAATCAACAGCAGAGATGTTATCTTCGAAGAAGATAAAACCTGGGAATGGAAGGAGGGTCAAGAAGAAACCAAATGGATCAATACAGATTTGATCCTTGAAGATGAAGAAGAAGTACCAACAGTACTTGCTGAAGATCCAAGAGTACCAGAAGAGGAGCCACAGACTCCGGTACACAGTTTTCCTGTATTCAACAGGAGAAACTCTCCAGAAGCATCCTCATCATCAACATCACCAGAAGCATCCTCATCAGAAGAACCAAGAAGGATGAGAAATCTTGATGATTTATACGATGCTACTCAGGTAATCGAAGATACAACATTATTTTGTTTCTTCGCAGATAGTGATCCAATTAGCTTTGATGAGGCTATGAAAGAAGAGAAATGGATCACAGCAATGGATGAAGAGATACATGCCATTGAGAAGAATGATACTTGGAAGTTAACCAACTTGCCAGAAAATAAGAGGGCAATTGGTGTGAAATGGATCTACAAGACCAAGAAGAATGCAAAAGGTGAAGTACAACGACATAAAGCAAGATTGGTGGCAAAAGGCTACAAACAGAGAGAAGGCATAGACTATGGAGAAGTATTTGCTCCTGTAGCCCGTCTAGAGACAATCAGACTGATTATCTCACTTGCAGCACAACATAGATGGAAGATCTATCAACTTGATGTGAAGTCAGCATTTCTGAATGGCTTCCTAGAAGAAGAGATCTATGTTGAACAACCACTTGGCTACATTGAAGAAGACAATGAAGGCAAAGTATACAAGTTGAAGAAAGCTCTCTATGGTTTGAAGCAAGCTCCGCGTGCTTGGAATACCAGAATTGACAGGTATTTTCAAGAAAATGGATTTGAAAAATGTCCATATGAACACGCCATATATGTGAAGAAAGAAGATGATGGGAGCACACTATTTGCTTGCTTATATGTTGATGACTTGTTATTCATCGGCAACAATCCGGTGGTTTACAAACTTCAAGAGAAGCATGGTACAGGAGTTTGAGATGACAAACATTGGTCTGATTGCACATTTTCTAGTCTTAGAAGTTACTCAGAAAGAAGAAGGGATATTTGTGTCCCAAAGTGGCTACGCCAAAGAAATTCTTGAAAAGTTCAAGATGGAAAGCTGCAATCCAGTATCAACTCCAGTTGAAAATGGAGTGGAATTGAGGAAAAGTAAAGTAGGAAATGTTGATCCTACTTACTTTAAAAGCTTGGTAGGAAGCTTGAGGTACTTGACATGTACAAGACCGGATATACTATATGGAGTAGGACTTATCAGCAGATATATGGAGACACTTGATCAGACGCACTTGAGTCTCTGGTAAGAGAATTCTCGCTACATCAAAGGAACAATAAGTGAAGGTATGTTCTTTACATCAAGTAAGAACTTTAAACTTATTAGCTACTCAAATAGTGATTGGGGTCGAGATTTGGATGAAAGGAAAGGTACAACAGGGTTTGTATTTTTATGGGAGACACATCTTTCACATGGTCATCCAAGAAGCAATCGATAGTGACGTTATTAAGTTGTGAGGTCGAGTATGTTGTTGCCAACTCAGTTGTATGCCATTTAATATGGTTAAGGAATATGCTGAAGCATTTGGGATTTCCTCAAGAAGATCCGACAGAGAGTTATATTGATAATTGATCGGTGATTGCATTAGCAAAGAATCCAGTGTATCATGAAAGAAGTAAACACATCGATACACGTCATCACTTTATCCGGTAGCATGTGAAGAACAAAGAAGTTGAATTGATCTCTTGCAAAACAAATGATCAAGTTGCAGATATCTTCACAAAGCCATTGAAGGGAGATATATTTATCGGATCAAGTTCATGCTTGACATGACATCTCCGATTGAGTTTAAAGGGGAATTTGTTAGGATAAACTCAATGCAAAATATCCATCATTTACGTGTGGGATAAACTCAGAGCAAACCGTCCTCCTGCAAGCCGCTGGCGTCCACCGCCCCTCCTGTTCCAACTTGCGGAAAATCTTATCTTGGAGTAAAAATATCTAGCTTTCATTTTGTGTATAAATAGGAAGCTTAGTTAAGAAGAAAAGATAAGTGAGAGATATTAGAGAGTAAAACACGAGAGAAAGAGAGTTGTTTTTGACAGTGTTCAAACCTCTGTGCAAATTTTTGTTGAAATAAAATTGTGTGTTTTATCTATTTTGAGTGTTTCAAAGTCACCACCAGTGCCCTCTCCCACCAACACTAACATGGTTACAGTTGAAGACAATTTATAAACAAAAACTTCTCCCCATCCAACCGAACAAATTGCTCAACTTTTCCAGAGTTATTGGCAGTTTGATCCCTCTTTTTCTAACGTTTTCAGTTTTTGTTGAACTCTGTCGTGTTAGAAAGCTATTAGATTTAGTCACATGAAGTCAATGTTTGGTACGAAGATTCTTAGATGTCTTTTTGCAATATGCTGCAAATACTTTTTTTTTTATTGTAAATTTAAATCAAAACGAATTCAAAAGTAAATTTAAATTTATAACATTATGATTATTGGTTAAATTACTAAACATATCAACAAATTACATAATATACTAGTTATTTTGCAAATAAAATTAATGTCCCAGAAAATCATATAAATTATTCAATTTTATATTCTAGTAAAATTATAAATACTAGTAACTTTTATGCAATTATTAGTAAGAATAAGGATATATTAAACAACTTAATATAAAAGATAAAGTGGGTTTTACTTTCTTACATTTTAGGTTGGATAGCAAGCCAAGGTGCTTGGATAGTTTTTTTTATAAAAGTCGGTGATAAAATACTCAGAAATATGCAGAGGCAAACGGCAGGGGATTCATAAAGTTGGTGTGGCAAGATTGCAAAAGTTAAAGGTAAAGGTATTTAAATCCAAGCAAAAGATATAGCAAAGGTGGACGTATGAAAGGCAGGTTGAAATCAAAATAGTTCATCCGAAACTAGCTAGGGAGCCGACAACAGACCAGCCGAAGCAAAGGAAGACAAGCTAAAAGCTAAAAGCATCTAAAGCACAAAACCACACAGCCAAGAAGGAGACGCAATGTCAAGCTTGCTGTTAAAAGGCTGGCTGAAAAGCTTCATTTTACCATGTATAAAGATGACCTTTATCGTGATTATCCACTCGAATTGAGAGAGCTGGAACTGGCGTGTTCCTGTTTTTATAATATAAGGTCCGTGAATTCTCCCTAAGCATGTCACTGAGAAATTGAATATAATTTTGTGTGGCAATCCTTTGCTGGAGAAGTTTGTTATTTTGGAGTGACATGATATGGAAATCCGTGAACCTGGATGGGAAGAACGTGAAGAGTTTGTAATTGGGTTATTTAAAACAGTATGGGTGGAATAGCAAGGATCTGAAACTTTGCGCATGCTTGGATGCCTTTCAGATGTACACTCATTGTCTCTTTTGGGGAGAATTGGATTTTGAGGACTACATGGTTGAAGATAGGTCCTGTACTTTCCCGGAGAGAGTAGAACTTGGTTTTCAGCTTAAGCTATAAAACCTTGGAAGGATTAAGGTAGATGATGAACCGTTTGAAAAACTGTTAGAGAATTTCTGGTGATCCGAGTCAAGTCGAAGTTCTTTCCATGAAATATCGTTGTCTTCAGGTATGCTTATTAATTTGTGGAAAAATCACACTTCACATACCTAGTATGCTGCTTCTTTTTATGCTTGTGTGTGTGTTCTTTTTAAGAACTGTTGCTGCTTGAATTTCATTTAGAAAATAGGTCAGTTAATTTTCCCTATGAATTTACTCGAGTGTTAATCTCTGAAATACATATATATATATATATATTGATATAGAAGTGTTTGGGAAAGTGTTGCAGCTGCAGCTTCTATATTGTTGGTGGGAGAGACCAAAAGAATTTCTTTTTAAAATACTTCGGAGTTTTATTTGATTGAAAAATTAGAATTGGTTGTTTCACTAGGAAATGTAATGTCGTACATCCTTGTAAAGGATCCTATCCACTAAACAAACAAGGAAGATAAAACTCAACCAATGAGACAAATGCTGACCGCAAGCCCCAAGACAGGTTGTAGAACTGCATATATGCCGGTGATGAATGTGATAATCATTGTACCCATGGCATTCATGGTAAATGACGTTGCAAACCGAAATAATGTCCCAGTGGTTTGCCTAGGTAAACTTGGAAGTATCGTCAACAAGAATTGGATAAACACGGCCGAAATTGAGATCAGATCACCATTGATATTGCATCTGATATAAGAAATACTATAAAAGCAGCTTTTTTAGCAAGAATTGCAGTGCCTTGGTCGCTCTTGTAACCGCCAGGTAGGGTGAATGCTGCTGCAAATGTTACCGTTGCTATCAACGCTGCAACTACTAAATGAGACTCTCTTGCTTTATTCAAAGCTTCCTTTGTGTTTTCAAATTTCTCTTTTCTAAAAGAAAAGGACCGTAGCCAAATGGTCCACTGCCAACATCTTCAAGGGATTCTACGATCTCTTTCTGCAAAATATAATATTAATGGATGATATCATTTTTAGCTAATTATCAAATATCTAACTTCTCAGCCTTTGTTTTTGTTTGAAATCAAGTCTTTTTTGTTGCTGTAAATATTATAGATAATTAGCATGGAACAAATACTAATTTCCTAAGAGGGGTAACCCAATAATATGTTATTGTTTATTGTCTATTTGATTTTTTAACTTTAACTTTCTCTCTCTGCAAAAAGAATTGGGGTCTAAAGCATTGATTTTTGTGTTTTCTTGTAAACTAATTTATTTTTGTGTTTTAAAATTGTTATTAAAAAAAATATTTTATATTTATATTTATATTTTTTTGTTTCAAATTATATTTATAATATTTTTATATTATTTTGATGGGGTGATGTAAAAAATAATTGTTTTTTTAGAAAATATTATTTGATGCATTTTTAAATGATTGTTTTTTCAAAAAAAGAAACTGTTATAACCCTTTAATAAACCGTTTAATTATTTCAATTGATTTTATTTAATTTTTATTCTTTATATATATATATATATATGGTTTTACTGGATGCATTAATTATCACAACAATTAATTCATAGAGGATTGATTACCTGTATCTCACCAAAATCTCCACAACGTATGTTCCAAATGTTTTGCTCTTGCTTATTAAAACCATATTTTCCACTCTCTCCAAAAGGATAAACTTTCTTCCATTCCTCATGTTTGTGCGTTAAAGCAGCAATTAGATGAAAAGGCGTGTTTCCTTTGTCATCCTTCTCCGTTTTAAGTCTCTCAAATTCTGGAATCTTCCTCAGATATTCCTTGAATGCGTTGCTATTTTGACTGGCCACCGCATAGTGAAGGGCATTCCAACCTCTATTATCAACTAGATCACAACAAGCTGGACAATGAGAAACAATCACTTTCATTACGTCTACATCTCCTTTAATGGCAGCAATGTGAAGAGCTGTTCTCTTCTTCTCTGTTTCAGCAATGCAGGCTGCGGACGCATCACATAATAGTAATAGTCTCACTACTGAAATATCACACCGACGAGAGAAATAGACAGCGTAGTGAAGTGGTGACCAGCCTTTCTCGTCGGTTTTTCTTGTCAATTTTTCATGTTCTTTTTGTAGTATCTTTATTATTGTCACTGAAACCAACAAAACAATGAGTAAAAGTTTCCTTCATGAAGAACCGAGATTATATATATATCCATTGCATAAACTCACAAAGTTTTTTAGTGGTTTCTGGTTTTTTTTTTAAATGCTAATTGTGAAGCAAACACAATAGATATATAAAATCAAATATATGTGGCTTTTAAATTATAGTTTCACGATTATATATAAATTAATTTATTCTCCACACTTCAGCACAAATTAATCCTACCATGATCTCCCACGATGATTGCCGCGTGTAGAGCAGTTCTACCATTAGGGCCGCCATAGTCCACTGAAATGCAATTTCTTAGGATTTCATCGATCACCTTATCTTGTTCTGGTCCCCAACCAACGGAAGCAGCAATATAAAGTGGAGTTTCTCCGTGAACATTGGCGGAATATGAAAAGTCAGGGTCCTCTTTAGTCAATATTTCCACCACATGGCTCCGCGCATTTCGAGCTGCCTCGTGCAACGCTGTATCTCCCTCTCCATTGGTCATCCTCAACATCATTTTAGCTGCTGTTACTCCGCTCTCCGGATCTGCATGTGGAGCTTTTGCTCGGTCAATGAGGACTTTGACCACATTGGAATGGCCATATTTTGCTGCCAAATGGAGGGGGGTTTCTCCTTTTTTATTGGCTTGCAATAACAGTGGTGGACACCTTTCAAGAATTTTATCAACAAAATCAGTGGATTCCGGTTCCCTCCGTTGGTTTCTTGAGTAACTTAGAGTTTTATCAACAAAACCAGGAATTTTATAAACAAAATAACAAATTTTAAAAACAAAAACAGGAATTTTATAAACAAAATCAGGAATTTTATCAACAAAATCAAGAATTTCATCAACAAAATCAGTGCATTCAGGTTCCCTCCGTTGGTTTCTTAAGTAGACATGAAGAATGGTGCTCTCGTCTGGAGTCAATAACCGATCAAGGCTGGTTTGATAATTCTCCAAGGGATCGACAGTGCCTGCTCCTGCAGCTTTGTAGACGACAGGATCCATATAGATGATGCTATTCATTTCCTCACAAGAATCCATTTTGTAGTGTAGAGAAACTCGCTAAATGAAATGTAAGCAAAACAAGGGAGGAGAAACCACTGTGGCACAAAGGTAAGAAGTTCCACTAGCTCAATTGATCACAAGCTGCTAATTTCTTAGGGTTTTATAGAAAGAAAAAGCTAGATAATACAGACAGGGTTAACATTATTACATTTCCTTTCCATTTTTATTTTTTGTTGCAATATCTTTCCTTTTTCCCTGCTGGAAAGTTCTGATACTACTAAATAACAAGGGAAAATATTATCAAAATATAACCACTAAATTCCACTCATCGTTGTAGCTAGTAAGTTTTGTTTAAAGCAAACAATTTGATCAATTTAATACTTTGTTTTCAAAAATGTTTTATAATTTGACCCAAAGCCAGTACGATGGCGAAATTTTGACCCAGAGTCTTTAGTGGACTGGATAATCAGATATCTGTAGTAAGAATTAACGCATTGACCCTGCCCTTATCTCGGAGAGAAGTTGTGCAGATGTCCAGAATATGCTTCCACTTTATCCAATCCTTTCTATAAACCTAAATTGTATAATGAAAAATACAACGTATTTCCCAGCTTCTAAATTGTAAAGAAAACGTTAATACTAAAAGAAAAGAATCCAAAAATAGCTAGAAAAACAAAGAAAAATCTAAAATAATATTAATTTGGACATGAAATGGCATTCACTTTCACTGGTTACATCAAAGTTAACTCATTATAGAACCATGCATGTAGAATACGCTTATAAAATCAAATTCATGAACAAACTTTACCATCACAAACATTTGAAAACATATAAAGTTCAGTTTCCCTCCTTTCTTTTCAAATTTCTTCCAATTTTCATTTTTGTAATCATTGAAAACCCATACGAAGCAGATCCAGAAAATAAAAACATTAAAAGAAAACATCAAAATTTGATGTATCCGAGCGTCAAATTATCAATATTCTCTGCTTATAAAAGAGGGGGAAAAGATTAAAAAAAAAATGCTAACATAATCACATTTCTTTTTCTTTTTACTTTTGTAATCATTGAAAATCCATACGAAGCAGATCCAGAAAATGAAAACATTAAAAGAAAACAGTGCCAAAGCAATCAAAACCCAGATCTCCATCCCCGCCAATTCCAACGATGCATCTAATGCTCGTTCCAACCCAATGAACATTAGATACATCATCGAGAGGCCCTACAATTCACAGAATTTGTTCAGATTTTGTAGTGATTTTGACAGTGGATGAGAAGATGCTCCACAGATCATGTTTCCAAAGAAGAACGCAAAGGTAAAAAGAAAAAGAAATGTGATTGTGTTAGCATTTTTTTTTTTTATCTTTTCCCCCTCTTTTATAAGCAGAGAATATTGATAATTTGACACTCAGATACATCAAAATATTTCGCTCTATCGATATTTTTGTGAAAGAAATCAGATTTTTGTGAACATTTGTTTGTAGAATGTGCTGGATTAATTATTATTTTATTGATTAACTATCTGGAATACTGTCATGCTAAGATTATAATTGTTGATTAATTTATAATGCCTCAGGTTATTTTTCTTATAATTAAAGATACTAGAGATGAATGCTTCTGAGCTTGACAAATGCTCAAATGTGAATAAATCTGTCTACCTAATTGTTTATTAGGACAATAAAAAGTTTTCAATAAGAATTTATTGTTGATTATCTTTCTCGCAAGGCAAAGGATTTTAAAAAACAAAACTGAAAGGAAAATGATTACTATACCATTAATCGAACAAATTCGTTTTCTTTAAATTAAGATGGTATTTAAAAGTGTTGAAATAATTATTTTTAAAAATATTTTTTTGTTAAAAAATACATGGATATACTTTTTAAATATGTTCATCTCTATAATATTTAAGTAATTGTTTTTAACTTAAAATATTGTACATACATTCATAATAACATTATTATAATTATTATTATTTATGAAAAATAATTTTTGTTTTAAATTGGTGATGCAAACTTTGATATTAATTATTAGAAACTATCTAATTATGTGACCAATAAATGTATGTTTATACATACACACCAATAAGTTCATTAATCTAGAATAATGTCATGCTAATATTATATAAATTATATAAGTTCAGTCGTTAATTAATATATAATGTTTAAGTAGTTTTTTCTTGCTTATCATAAAAGACACTAGAGATGAAATGTTTCTCTCATGATAGGATATTGTCTACTAGTTTTTTTATGTTGTCTATGCTCTTGCACTTGCGAAATGCTCAAATATGAAATAATCACTTGTCTACCTAGTTATTTTTAGGACAATAATTTTTGGCAGATATTTTTTATTGTCAATTTCCTAATATAAAGCATAATTTTATAGCAAAACAAGGATTTTGGAATATAAAAGTGAAAAGAAAAGAATCTAGCATTTTTTTTCTAATGCTTAGACACTCATATGAGTTAAAGTATCTCGCTACATAAATTTTTATTGGACTTAAAAATGAATCAAACACACACATGACATGCAAACGCATGCACGCATCCGCACACACGTATAAACTAAAATAACCTAGTAAATATTGGATATAGATTCATAAAACATTTATGGAATTTATATTTCTTATTTTTTTAAGAAATAAAAATAAAACAAATTATTTCAAAACAATGAAATATATTAGGATTGGATGTTTTAGTTTGAAATCTTGTTCAAAAATTTTAGCTAAAGATTTAAGTTTTTTCCTCATTATTTAAAAAACATTTATTATTGTTATTGTTATTGTATGAAGAAAAAGATCAAGACCAATTCTCCAATGCATATTTGGATTTTTTTATAACTTTTTATTTAGTATGGAATAATCAATTCTTCTAAGATAGTTATCAATAATTAATATCATAGTAATCATAATCAATAATTTTTTTGTAACAATAAATATTTTCAAACAAATTCCAAATTTGTATATTTTTATTTTTTTGAAAATTTGTTGTAGTATATGTTGGATTAATAAATATTTTATTAATTGATTTATTAATCAAATTCATTAAACTAGAATACAATCATGTCAAGTTTATATAAGTGTAAATGTTGATTTATTTATAATGTTTAACTTTTTCTTGCTTATTATAAAAGATACTTAGAGATGAAATGTTTCTATCTAATAGTACATATTGTTTTGTAATGATTTGTTGGCCACAAATGAAAAACAGAGAATTTTTAAAAAATATGATCAAATGCTTTAGTTTAATTTATTAAATAATGGTTTATAAAAATATATATCCAGTATTTAGAATGAAAGGTTTTTTAAGTTAATATATATGAGGGTGCATGCGTGCACTTGCATGTGTGTGTGAGTGCGCGTGTGTGTATACTCAATTTTATTTGATAACAAATCTAGTATCGAATGTTTCTATTATAATATGATATTATTTGTTGTTGTTTTTATGTTGTCTTCCCAAATATTTTGTAGGACAATAAAAATCTTAAAATCTTTTATTGTTATTTCCTTCGTATAAAGAATAACTTCCAATCAAGTAAAGTATTTTACAACATAAAAGCGAAACAAAAAATGGTAGCACATTTTTTTTTATCATTTTTCTAATACTTAGACACTCTTATATATTAAAGTATCTCGCTACATTAATATTTATTGACTTAAAAAGTAAATCAAACACTTATATTCATGAAAGTATATGTGCTCCCACATACATATAGACTTAATATCTCACTATAGATATATAATATATATTCATAAAACATTATTTAGAGAATAAAACTAAAACATTTGATCATATATTTTAGAAACATTTTTTTTTTGTTTTTTTTTGTGACAAGCAAATCTTTTCAATACAATGATTATTTTAAAGGCATAGAACTCAATTTTATTTTATAGCAAATCATGCTAAATAAAGAAAACAATTCTAAACCAGCATTTGAAAATTCATCGCAATGTTTTTTGAATAATAAAATATTTGTGATGATGCAATTGGGTGACAAAGAATCACATTTTTGTGAATATTGTTTTTTATCTGGAACTTTGTTGGAGATCCATTTAATGCTACATGATCAATAACTTTTATGGTAATATGTCATATATTAATCATTTTTTTATTCATTGATTAATGAATCAAATTCATGAATCTAGAATATTGCCAAATCAGTATTATATAAATAAAAATGTTGGTTAATTTAGATCATTTTAGCTTTATAATGTCTAAGTAAATCTATTTTTTAGCTTATCATAAAAGATACAATAGAAGCAATATTTCTATTATAATGGGATTTTACCTACCTATGTTTTGATGTTGTATATGTTCTTGAAATTGAGAAGTGCTCAATATGAATAACATGACTTTTCTCCCTCATTGTTTTTTCAGGATAATAAAAAAATTCAAATTACTTTTAATTCCTTTGTGTAAAGCATAACTTCTGAGAAAGGCAAAGTATTTTGCAACACAAAAATGAAAAGAAAATGTGAATATGCTTCCCCCCCTTTTATAAGTAAAGAATAATGATATTTTGGCGCTACGCAAAGTATCATAATATGTCACTATAAATATTAGATATACATTAATAAAACATTATTTAGAGAATGAAACTAAAACATTTGATCATATATTTTAAGCAAATTCTTTGTGTGTTCTATTTGTGACAAGCAAATCTTTTCAAAACAATGATT
>CM063606.1:17786997-17817052 GCA_032356905.1 Salix exigua | reverse complement strand
AATGTGCATGAACGATGCCTCTTTGACCTGAAAGATGAAATTTATTATATCATGTAAGCTTTTATGGTAAGCCCACTTACCTAATATCCACTGAAGGCATCATTCTAATGTTCACAACTGAACTTGTCCTTAACCAATCCGAGAACGATCTGCTATTTTCACTTTCATTTTTTTTACCTTTTCAATTTTATTAGCCCCTTTTACATCATGTATTTCAACACTAGGTTCTTGACCATGTTTTCCATCTCTTGGAGTATGGCTATCAGCAGCAACAACTCTATAGGAAGAAGAAGAGGGAATCTGCTAAGGGGTCGTAGAAACCACCAAGTTGAAGGTGTTTTCCATCTCTTGGAGTATGGCTATCAGCAGCAACAATTCTGTAAAATGCCCTGTTTTTTTATTTTTTCTCTTTATTTTAGAATTTCTTAGTTTTTTAGGCTATTTTTGGGTTTATTTAAAGAGTTGTAAAAAATATAAAATTTTGAATTTAGAGTTTCTAGAATTTTGTTGCATAAAAATAATTATTCATAATTCGTACAGTCAGCTGAATCCTTCCCATAATAACATATGAATAAAAATAAATAAATTAACCAACCTTCCACTTGACCCAGTACATGCAAACATCATTCACGTGTTTTCATAGCTACAGCTGCCATTCCTGACAAATGCAAGTGACTTTACCATCTACCACATTTTATCCCTTTCTTCTTGCGTTGCCAACATGGAAATACGTGGCAAAGACAGTGTAGTTTCTTCAGAGTATACATTGCAAAATTGGAAAAAAATTTATCAATTTTAAAAATTGCAAAAGCTATAAAAACAATTTGCAATTGAAAGAATAATAATAAAATCTGATAGGAAAATAAACCTAAGAAAGATGAAAATTGAATAAAAAATGATTTCTTAAAATTATCTCAATTAAAAAATAGGAACCAAATATTAAAGATGGAATTTTAAAAGGGGTGGAATGAAAAAATAAATAATTGATTCCAAATAAAAAATAGTAAAAACAAATGGGAACCAAATTTGATGGAATTAAAAATTAAAGGCTACTTTAAGTTTTGAGGGGGCAGGTGTAGAAATTAAGAAGTAGAGAGCAAAGAATAGGAAAAAAGAGAAAAAATTAACAAACTGCATAATTGTTGGCCACATGCGCTACCTCATCACAACAAAGGTAATAAAAATGACAAGGAAAGATTGTTGGATTGTGTGTTAGCAGTAAATAAATAAAAATGACAAGGAAAAAGATTCGTATATTTACAGAGACAGTAGCTAGTATAGGTATCTTGAAACTACTTGAAAAACAATTTGCAGTAATTGCACAACTCTATCTTTCTACCTTTCAATTTCTTCTCTCCCTCAATTTTCGCTTAAGCTTTTCATCTTGTGTCGTCGGACCGTATATTTTCATCAAAGTGCAGATAAACCCCACAGCTTTTCAACTTGCAAGGCTTTCGGATATCATGACTCTTCCTATTGCTCATTCTATTGTAGAATTTGAATGTAACTTCTTTGCCAGAATATTTTCGTAAAGGATCCACGAATCCAAGCTCGTAGTGTAGAAACATGTGATCCGAGTGACATGAATTAAAGATACTGAATTTATCATGGAGGTTGTACTGTAGAAACATGTGATCCAAGAACTTGTATTTACTCTCATCATCATCATCATCATCACCAGCACTATCACCATCACCGTTTTTACTCTCAACATGACACCCAAGATATATTTTAGAAAAATTGAGTTTACTGGCATAAAGCATGTCATGGGAGAGAAGAGGGAGTAGAAAGACAAGGCAGAAAGCAATTCCCTTGAGCTGATGACAATTTGATGGCATCTGTATGGTGAGTGAAGATCCAATTCCTTTGTCACCGAACCATTCTGGAATTTCACTCCCTGGTAGAACCATTTGAATTCTGTCAAGTGTGATCTTCTCTCCAGACTGTAAGACAAAAGTCACATTTCAAAAATGTGATGAAACAAGCAAGAAGGAGAGAAAAAAGAAATACGGGGTTAAGAGTGATACCTGAATTTTCCAATGCATTGCTGCTATCTGTGTTTTTTGATCCAATTTGAAGCAATTTGCAAAATTCAATACATCCCGTAAACTGCCGATAGTGTTGATTGATATCATGGTGGTTTCTAGTGATTCACAGTCACGTGCAGTTAGAGACATCAGCGAAGGTGGAAGTTCAGGTAACATTTTAATAAGTGCTCTATCCAAAGCCAGGTTTCTCAAACATGCCATATCTTTGATTGATAAAGGTAGCTCTTTGATAAGGGTTCCACATAACGATAGAGTTACCAAAGATATCATATGCTTAAATGATGATGAGGGTATCTCTGTGATGCTTGTGTTGTCCAAGTTAAGAAACCTCAAAGATTTCATAGGCACTGTGATTTCTGCGAAGCTCTCAACTTTTGAGCAACCAACAACAGACAATGTTTCGAGTTTTTTGAGAAACTGGATTGATGAGGGCACCTCTGTAATGGCAGTCTTATTTAGATATAATTTTTTTATATCCCCTGAAATCTCTGGAAACTTGGTGATCTTTGAGCAACCATCTAGACTAAGATACTCCAACTTGCTAGTGACTGATTGTGGAACTTCTTTGAGTGAAGTTACATTTAATGTTAACCTTTTCATATTTTGTGAACTCGTTGGACACTTGGTTATATCTAGGCATCGACTTATAGCAAGTACTCTGAGAACCTTTGAATCAAGCATCGGAAAACTTCTAAGATTATCGCAAAAAAGAGATGAAGTTCTTCCAGCCTGTCAAGATGTTGAAGAGATGACGGAACCTCAGTTAACCTTGAACACCCTTCAAGGTTCAAGCACACTAAATTTTTGGCCTTTGATAGATCTGGCAATTCTGTCAAATATGGAGAGTAAGACAGTACAAAGTTTCTTAAATTTCCAATATCCTGTCAGCATAAAAAGGCATAATTAGAGCACATCCACCTTTATATTTCTGATCATACATCTATAACAATTAAATCATACCTGCACTCCTGTCCATAGTTTTTCAACCTTGCTATTGCATAAGTTAAGCTCGATAAGGAGTTCAGCACAAAATCTTTGCGGCAAGGATTTCGAAGGGAATGCATCCCAATGAAAATATACTAGCTTATTAGAAAGATAATCGATGCCATTAGGAGGAAGGAGCATTTTATCTTCGGACAAATGACTGAAATAGAATTTGAGAAATTTAAGACTATCCATCCTTGCGAAGGCATCAGGTTTCAGGTGTATGTGTCTCGATAACTTGGACATGTCCAAAGATATGCCTTCAATTTCCTCAGTTCCCTGTTAAACAAGAATAAAGAATACACAGACAATCATGCAATATACGCAAAACATCAAATTTTTAGCAAATATGAAACCTCTCAGAGAGAAAAGAAAGATAGTTAATGACTTCAGCTTTAACCTTATTTTCCTCCATCACATGAACGACATCAGGAAGATGACACAACCTGCTTCGTTTGCCAGGAAACTTAGATTCTGCACGAACAATGTTAAATGCCATTTCTTGTAGCAAGTCATGTATTTCTAGCATGTTATGAGAAGTAGTTATGAGACACTTATCAATAAGAGTGCTTATATCGAAAATCACAGACCGACGATAAAACCCATCTAATATTCTTATAGCTTGTTTTTGCTCGATTCTTGTGAAGAAATGTGTTATATCAAGAAATATGGATTGCTGTTCTTTATCCAACCCATCGTAACTAATTCTCAATGCATTTTCGATTCGAGGGTTTTGAGCTAGTTTATTCAATGCACTGTACCATTCTTCTGTGCTTTTACCATAGAGAGAGGAACCCAAAACAATAAGAGCCAATGGATTGCCCTGCACATGACTTGCAATCTTTTCTATCAAGTCTCTATGATCATTTCTGGAGATGCAATTCTTCAAGGCTTTTGAGCTAAAGAGTTGAAGAGCTTCTTCATAGCTCAACCTCGTATGTTTTGTCAACAACATTGCTAAGCACTTGTTTGTCCCTACTTGTCATGAGAACTTTACTACCCGGACCAAATGATCTGTGTCGTCCAATAAGCAGTTCTTTCCATTCTTCCAAAGGCATTAAATCATCCACATCATCCAGAACAATAAAAACCTTTTTGCGGCAAAGTCTATCCCTCACAAAAGTATCTCGAAAACTCAAAGAGCCCATGTTCAGAATTTCTTGGCCAAGCAGTTGTAAAAGAAAGCTTCTTTGCAAATCAGCCATGGAACCTGTTTTTAATTGTTGCCTAAAGTTTGCAACAAAGATTCCTTCAAATTGAGAACGAACCTTGTTGCACACAGCTTCAGCAATCGTTGTCTTACCTATGCCACCCATTCCCCATATCCCTACAACGAGAACCTCTTGAGATTCCATATTTAACAAAGACTCAACTTTGTTGACACGAACATCAATTCCAAATAGACCCGTAGTGTGACTTGAAGACATGCCATGCAATTTGTTCAAAACATCTCCAACGATTTTCTGAACAAATTCAGACTCCGTCCTGACAAACAAGAAGAACACACACATATTTGTTAGTCAAAAAATTGACCGCACTAGAAGAAACAACAAAACAAATAAACATATAATTGTTACAATTAATCAATCCTTGAGCATCATTATTGGCAATGGATAGTGCCAATGTAACACTTGAATTGATGATAACATTGAGGAGTAGAGACTAGTGACGGTCCATTAAAAAATATTGGATCTGAATTACGTGATGTCCTTCAGAAAAAGGAAGAGCCTCCATCTATGTTCTGCTCTTTTAGAAGGTGAGCATGTAATCATAAACCTGGACAAGATTCTCTTGTTGGACCTCTCGAGAGAAAGGATTTGATTTCAGACATATGCAGCAGCTCCCTAATTATCCATTGCTACAGTTAATCAATCCTTGAAATTGGAAACTACTTGTAATCAAAGAAAGTCATTGAAATGGATATATTTCAAGAGCTTACTTAAACTCCCTTGAGCTCCATCCGGATAGATAGGCTGCATCCTTCAAAGCGTCTCTGAAGCTCTGCACTTTGTCCATCGTCAAAGGTTTCTTCTTTACAAGTCTAGCAAACACATCTCCAAAGCTTCCTGTTTGATTTCTTACATGAGATGGATCCACCTGGTAGAATACTGGAATAACTATCTGTCCATTATTTTTTCTACACTCGAAAATCTTTGCAAGCTCCTCCAAGCACCATTTGGAAGATGCATAGTTTTCAGAAAAAACAACCACAGAAAGCTTGGCCTCTTCAATTGTTCTCACAAGTGATGCCGAAATCTCCTCTCCTCTCACAAGCTGATCATCGATGAAAGTAAGGATTTGTTTCCCTTTCAAAGCAGTATAGAGGTGGCTGGTAAATCCAGCACGAGTGTCTTCTCCTCTGAAACTAAGGAAGACATCAAATTTTCCTTGTGTTTGGGCGTTGGTTAAGGTGGGAGGAGAAGAGGACACCGGGGAAATATTCCAGCTTTGTTTGATAATCCTGCAAATATAAATATACAAAAAGATAGAAAGAAATACGAAAAATATCACCATTGTTTCGTGGAGAAACAAGAGTAAGACTCTGGTTGTAAAAGGTCAGTCTGCAGGGAGGAGAGAATGGAAGAAACTCAAGGAATGATTTTGAATCTGAGGCTTACGTGAAGGGCTCTGGCTCTGGCTCTGGCATATGTATAATTGTATTAATGAGGGTTCCAAGTATTTTCATTGTTGATTTCCAGGAAATTGTCCAGCTAACTAGCCATTAGCTGTAAAATAAAGACAAAAAGGGGGAAAATATCTTTATATCTTTATTTTTAATAAGGTTTATATCCTTATATTCTCATTTGAGAGATTGTCATTTGAGAGGTTTATATCTTTATTCTTTTTTTTGGCAATTGTGTAAATACTTTTTCAAAAGTGCTTGGTGCCCCTTTTATTGAAAACGCGTAATCTATTTTTTTTATTTATTGAATTTAGCTATTAAATTTTAATTTATATTGATGATTATTTAAAAATTAATAATTTTTATTTTTATTTTTATTTATTCTTCAAATTCTTATTTGTTTATTTGTCACTCAAATAGTTGTAACGGGTGTATGCCTTGTTTACACTAATCGATATAAATTTATGTATTTAATAGGTTTAAAATAAATAACAAAGATAAAATTATCATCTTCATTAAAAAAACAAGAAAATTATCATCATCATTAAAAAATTTAATCATATTTTTAAGTAAAATAGAAATTTGTCAAGAGTGAGACTTGAACCCCCAACCTTTTGAATGGAATTGTCTCCCATTTCATAAACCTGTTTGGCCACCTCAACATTCATTCATCTTTCTCGAAAATATATATTAAATTTAATTTTAATGTGGATTCACTAAAAAGAAATGTGTTGAGAGTGGGATTCGAACTCATGCCCTCGGAGAGTACCTTAATCTGATGTTCTTTAAACCATTTCAGCTACCTTAATCTGATGTTCTTTAAACCATTTCAGCTACCTCAACAATTGTTTGTTTTTCACGAAAATATATATTAATAGTAGATGTTATTGTGGATTAGCACAGTAAAATCGTGACGTGTTTTATTGTATAGTTAATAATATATATTTATATATATCTTTTTGTCATGTCGCAGGAAAAACACTGTAGAATGCTACAGTGCTTTTTGGGAATAGAAAATAACAATACAAAATTTAAAAATAAAATACAGTGTAACCAACATAAATTAAAATTTTAGAATGATAAGTACAAAAAATAAATGAAAAAAATAAAAACAAAATCTAAAAACACAAATACATAAAATATCGATTATTTTTGTCAAAAAGAACAAAAACACCAAAAGAATATATATATATATATATATATATTATCATGGCGCAAGAAAACACTGTAGATTATTACAGTGTTTTTTGGGACCGGAAAATAATAATAAAAATTTTAGGAATAAAATAAAATGTAACCGACATAAATTAAAATTTCAAAATGATAAGTATAAAAAATAAAATGAAAAAAATAAAAATAAAATTTAAAAGCACAAATACATAAAATATGGATCATTTTTGTTCAAAAAAATACCAAATATATATATATATATTATAATATATTATTATATATATATATAATAATATATAATATATATAATTATTATTATTAATATTAAAGTCAACCGGAGCCAAGTTTACATGGATGTTAGTATTACTATATATATATATATATATATATATATATATATATATATATATATATATATATATGTTCCACGCCTTTTATATATATAGTAATAATATAGTTATTATTTTATCTTTTCTTCTTAGCCTTAAATTTATCCTTCAAATCAGGGTTGTTTTTGTTATTTTTTGATTTTTGCACCGTATAAATATTATTTATCTCTATAAACAGACAAGAAAGAGTTATCTATCTGGGATATATTTGAATTTTTATATTTATATATACAGTAAAATAATAATTTTATCTTCAAATAAAACAAAATACAAGAGTTAATTATGAGGTATATAGGGCATTTCATTTTATTTTTTTAAAAAAAAGTATAAATAAAAAAGTATTGTTAGAAAAAACAAAATTAAAGAGGTGACCATAAAAATATAGAAGTAATTTAACATGTTTTTAATTTAATCTATTTAAGTACTCTAATATGCATGCAGACCCCTTTTTCATGTTTTAGAATTTTTGACCGACAAGTAGCGCAATCAAAGGCATTTGGGCCTGCACCATGAATTCGTGAATGTGAAATGTGAAAGCTATCATTATGTTTTATTTTGGGCAATCGTGTAAATACTTTTTCAAAAGTGCTTGGTGATATTATATTCGATAAAGGTGTAAAACAAGGATGGTAAAGTTGTTAAATTAAAACAAGGGATGCTCAGACCACTTTTATTTTTATTTATTTATTTTATATATTTTTTTTAATATAATCCTTATTTTATCCATGTTTATAAGTATATATATTCTTAATTTTACTTATTTTTATCCATGTTTAAAAGTATATATTCTTAATTTTAATTTTTATTATTTTCTATTTTGTTAAGGCTGTACTTTTTTTATTAAATTTAGTCCTTAAATTTTAGTTTATATTGATAATTATTTAAAAATTAATTTTTTTTCTCTTTTTTTTTCTCTTGTTTTTTTATTTTTATATGAGGCTACTTATATATTTTGATGTTTGTTTAATATAACACTTTGAAGTATATATAAAAAAATGAATTAAGTTTTTTTTTGAAAAACTCAAATTAATTTAATTTTAATATTTTAAAATATTTTTAATATAATAATATAAAAAATAAATCTTAAAAAATCAACGATATAATTCGATTGATCAACCGACGAAATATATATATAAAACCAGTCTCACCCTTCAAAATTATTCATGAATTTGTGAATCTCCCACACTTTACAGCAAAAAGGGGGAGGGGGGAGCGTCGGCAATTCTTATTGGATTGCAGTGGGAAACCATTTGTCTGATTGGTGGTAGGGAAGGGATCACGTCAAGGGGTGATCAGTGGGGGGACGGGGGATAAGCTGATTGAGACTACTTAAAAAAGTGAAAGGTGAAGATAATATTTCCTATTATTTTTTAAAAAAGAAACAAATTATGATTTAAATTATATTTTTAATATGTTGATATCAAAATCTAGTAATTAGAAACTGATACCAGGTATCACTGATCTTCGATGTGCATAATAAATTTTTAGTTCTTGGGTCCAGAATTTCACTTATTATTACAGATTTATCTGAAGCCTGCTGCATCTCCCCAATCCACGAACCTTGAGAGAAGCTTCCTCTGCGAACCTGGTTTACCATTGGGAGACGCTTTGACTGCATGGATCATGAGAATAAGAACAAATGAATAAAAGGATCGATGAACACTAAATTGCACCATTATAGTTAACACCTGGATTCTGTACAATTATCTACTTGGGTTCAGGAGAAAAGAAACAAAATCTTTCTGGCTTTTCCTTGAAGTTGAAGTGGAGTCTACGATTACAGGGTATCATGACGCAAGACTTTGAAAAAGGCTGAAAGGTGAAGAGCCCTCATTATAGAAAATGAAAGTCTGAATGAGAAGGAAAACAAAGAGCTCATTATTGCACAAAAAAGTAAACTGAACTTGTCCTTGACCAATCCGAGCATGATCTGCTATTTTCACAAATATGCCAGAAAATATGCATCGAAGCAGCCACCCTGGACAGAAAATATGCTATGTCGATGCCACCACTTTGCTCGAATCGTCTCAGTGATTTGCAGTGCAAGAGCATCCCTCCAACCACGCCTGGAACAGCAGCTACTGTCTCTAGCAGCACGGCATGGCACGTATGCCGTCTCTGTCACAATTGATGAAATTTCAGCTCAGAAAATTCATATGCGAATTCTGTTTATAAACTTCGGCAGAGGAAAAGATTGTATAGGTTAGCTATTCAAGCAGATAAACAAACATTCATTTTTTTACGTTTCAATTTTATTAGCCCCTTTTACATCATGTATTTCAACACTAGGTTCTTGACCATGTTCTGATCTTGTCATGAGTCTGAGTCATGGTGATGACAAAACTGCCTATGACATTATCAAGGTTCATATTTCCTAACCAAGTGCATTGATATCATGTGCTCAGGAACGGCAAAACAAGATTGCTATTAATAATTTAATGCATTTGGCAAAGAGAAAGTCTGCCTAATTCATTCCTCGATTTTCCATGCCCTGCCATTACTGAATCATACTGGCGCCTTCGTTTCACAAGAACCTCATTGTCAAGATCACTCCTGTAAGACTTAAGACGGTTCTCAATGCACGAGCATCACTCTCTAAACAACCCACACACATCAATGGCTATCAATGCGTATCAATATCATACATCAACACATTACTTATGCACGAGCATCACTCTTTATATTTGTTGAATGTTAACTCCTATATATATATATATGAACTAACTTTTTTTGAAAAGAAATCAAATTAAATTAATCTAAGTATTCTGGAATACTTTTAATATAATAATATAAGAGCAAATCTTAACAAAACAAAAACATAATTAAATTTCTTTTTATAACCATAATGATGGTGATAACGATAGTATTGTCAGTAATAATTAGAATATTAATTATTTACAATATGTGTGCTTTAAAAACATATTTTCGATACTTTAACTTGTGACAAAAAAACTACAAACGACATATACACAAGAAAATGAAATTACAAACGCATCCCATTTATCAAATGCATTACCCCCACAAAGTTTAAGTTTTCAATGACAAACTAATCCTTGAAATTACAAATACATACCATGCAATGATAATGAGAACTTGAAAACAAATCCACTAAGCCTTCAAATTTCAGGTCTTTAAATTAGAAAGAAAAAAGTCTTCATGTGAACTGAGCATATGAAAATAATAAGAGAAGTGGAAGAAGAAGAAGAAGAGGGAACCTGCTAAGGGGTCGTAGAAACCACCAAGTTGAAGATGTTTTTCATCTCTTGGAGTATGGCTATCAGCAGCAACAATCAAGTAACATGCCCTGTTTTTGCATCCCAGTCTAGCTAAACGAATCTTCACCACCATTTTCTTGGGTTGTTGTTCTTTAAGTGGCAAATGGGAGTGTGAATTGCACAGGGAGGGAGGGGGAGAGAGGGAGCAACAAAGTGGCAAATGGGAGTGTGAATTGCACAGGGAGTATGGCTACCAGCAGCAACAATTCTGTAATTCATAACCACACCAAATATCCTCTAATTATTATACAAGGCCGGAAAACGAACACAGCTTACATCATGTCATTCATAAGCCATTAGCCATCCATTATACATCAGGACACATGTTGTTGATTAAAATAATAAATCAAGACACATGTTATAGTTGATCAAAAATAATAAAGCGACCGTTTTATTATTCTAAACCAAACCATTTAACTAGTTATTGAGAGCAATTCAAACATTTTCATGAGAAGAAAAAAAATAATATCTAATATTGAATCATAAATCAAAATGCTTATATTGAATCTAATTAATTAATTTAATATCTAATAAAAAAATAACTAAGATTGAGATGTTAACCTCGCAACACAAGACATGCACTTAATCATGTTTAATTATTATTATTTTTATAAATAATTTTTTTATTTAATTAAATAATTATTTATGTCAATAAAAGGTAAAAAAAAGTTGTCAACAAAAACAAATGGAACACATCTATGAAGTTTAACTATAAAACAACTCAATATTAAATTGCAAAACTGGAAAAACATTTATCAATTTTAAAAATTGCAAAAGTTATAAAAAATATTAGCAATTAAAAGAATAATAATGAAATTTAACAGGAAAATAAACCTAAGAAAGATGAAAATTGAAAAAAAAAATATTTCTTAAAATGATTTCAATTAAAAAATAGCAACCAAATATTAAAGATGGAATTTTAAAAGGGGTGGAATTAAAATAAATTATTCGAAATAAAAAATAGTAAAAACAAATGGGAACCAAATTTGATGGAATTAAAAATTAAGAAGTAGAGAGAAAAGAATATGAAAAAAGAGAAAAGATTAACAAACCGAATAATTTGGCCACATGCGCTACCTCATCACAGAGGTAATGATAGCATCGCATGCATTAGCAAAAAAAAAATATTAATACTATTTACATATATTAAATTACAAAATTATCCATAAACTAATTTGATAATAACAAAAAAAAAATTAACTGCAAATACAAAAAAAACCCATGAACATAAGCTTAAAAAAATTAAATCTAAGAATATAAGAGTTATTTTATAATGCATTGCCCATTTATATATCAAGCAATGACAAAAAGACCATTGTGAAATTACTTAATTAACCTCAATAATAATTTTTGGTGTTCTATTTTTAAGGAAAAATGGGTAATTGATTATAGAGTTTAAAAAGTCACTGATTGCGTTGCATTTTTTACCTTTGTCCCCTATCTTTCATTTCCATTCTCACCTAACATTTGATCCTACAAGGGTTAAAAAATTTCCCATATGTTTTAGGTTTTCTTATATTAATAATAATAAAAAAAATGACGAGGAAAGATTGTTGGATTGTGTGTATGCAATAAATAAATAAAAATGACAAGGAAAAAGTTTACCTGAGGCAGTAGCTAGTACAGCTATCTTGAAAACTACTTGAAGAGCAATTTGCAGTAATTTCAGAACTCTCTTTCTCCTTTCAATTACTTCTATATCTCCCTCCATTTTCTTTTAAGCTATTGTTTGTTATTCTTAACAAACAAAGTGTTGTCGGCCTGTATATTTTCATCAAAGTGCAGATATACCCCACAGCTTTTCAAGTGCCAAGGCTTTTCGATAAAATGACCCTTCCGGTTGCTCATTACATTGTAGAATTTGAATGTAACTTCTTCGCCAGAATACATACGTAAATGATCAACGAAACCGAGCTCGTAGTGTAGAAACATGTGATCCGAGTCACATGGCTTCAAGAACTTGTATCCAGTATAGTTGCTACTAGAAAAGAAGACTTCATCATCATCACCAGCACCATCACCGTTTTTACTCTTAAAATGACACTCAAGATATATTCTACAAACCTTGAAGTCATAAAACATGTCATGGGAGGGAAGACGGTGTAGAAAGACAAGGCAAAAGGCAATTCCCTTGAGCTGATGACAATTTGATGGCAACTGTACGGTGAGTGAAGATCCAATTCCTTTGTCACCGAACCATTCTGGAATTTCACTCCCCGGTAGAATCATTTCAATTTGTTCACGATAGATCTCCTCTCCAGACTGCAAGACAGAAGTCACATTTCGAAAATATGATGAAACAAGCAAGAAAGAGAGAAAAAAGAAATACGTACGGGGGTTAAGAGTGATACCTGAATTTTCAAATGCATTGCTTCAATCAGTGGTTTCTGATCCAATTTGAAGCAATTTGCAAAATTCAATACAGCATATAAATCGTCGAAAATGATGGATGATATCATGGTGGTTTCTAGTGATTCACAGTTAGATGCTGATAGATTCCGCAGCGAAGGTGGAAGCTCAGGTAACGCTTTAATAGGTGTTCTATCCAAAACCAGGCTTCTCAAACATACCATATCTTTGATTGATAAGGGTAGCTCTTTGATACGCGTTCCACATAAATATAGATTTTTCAAAGATAACATATGCTTAAATAATGATGAGGGTATCTCTTTGATGCCTGTGTCATTCAAGTCAAGATTCTTCAAAGATTCTATAGGCTCTGTGATTTCTGGCAAGCTCTCAAGTTTTGAGCAATCACTCATACGCAAGCTGCTGAGTTTTTTGAGAAACTGGATTGATGAGGGCACCTCTGTAATGGCAGTGTTACATAGATATAATGTTTCTATATCCCCTGAATCCACTGGAAACTTGGTCATCTTTGAGCAACCACTTAGATCAAGATACTTCAACTTGCTAGTGACTGATTGTGGAACTTCTTTGAGTGAAGTTCCATGTATTACCAACTTTTCCATATTTTGTGAAATCGTTGGACACTTGGTTATATCTAGGCATCGACATATAATAGTAAGTTTTTTGAGAACCTTTGAATCAAGCATCGGAAAACTTCTAAGATTACAGCAACATGTGAGATCAAGTACTTCCAGCTTGTCAAGATGTTGAAGAGATGACGGGACCTCAGTTAAACTTGAACAGTCCACAAGATACAAGTACACTAAATTTTTGGCCTTTGATAGATCTGGCAATTTTGTCAAATATGGAGAGAAATACAGGTCAATTTTTCTTAAATTTCCAATATCCTGTCAACAGAAAAAGGCATAATTAGAGCACATCCACCTTTATATTTCTGATCATACATCTACAACAATTAAATCATACCTGCACTCCTGTCCATAGTTTTTCAACCTTGCTCCTGCTTAAGTTAAGCTCGACAAGGTGTTCAACACAAAATCTTTGCGGCAAGGATCTCGAGGGGAATCCTTCCCAGTGAAAATATACCAGCTTATTAGAAAGATATTGGAGGCCAGTAGCAGGAAGGAGCAGTTTATCTTTGTTATCTTCGGAGAAATGACTGGAATAGATTTTGAGAACTCTAAGACGATCCATCATTGCGAAGGCATCAGGTTTCAAATGTATCTGTCTCAATAACTTGGATATGTCCAAAGATATGCCTTCAATTTCCTCAGTTCCCTGTTAAACAAGAATAAAGAATACACAGATATTCAGGCAATATACCCAAAACATCAACTTTTTAGCAAATATGAAACCTGTCGGTTAGTATGTAAGAGGAGAGAAAAGAAAGATAGTTAATGACATCTGCTTTAACCTTATTTTCCTCCAGCACATGAACGACATCAGAGTGATGACACAACCTGCTTCGTTTGCCAGGAAACTTGGATTCTGCACGAACAATGCTAAATGCCATTTCTTGTAGCAAGTCATGTATTCCCAGCATGTTAGGAGTAGTAGTTACGAGACACTTATCAATAAGAGTGCTTATATCGTATTCCACTGACCGACGATAAAAGCCATCTAATATTCTTGTAGCTTGTTCTTTCTCAAATCTTTTGAAGAAATGTGCTATATCAAGAAATATGGATTGTTGTTCTTTATCTAACACATCGTAACTAATTCTCAAAGCATTTTCGATTCGAGGGTTCTGAGCTAGTTTATTCAATGCACTATACCATTCTTCTGTGCTTTTACCATAGAGAGAGAAACCCAAAGCTATAAGAGCCAACGGATTGCCCTGCACACGACTTGTAATCTCTTGGATCAAGTCTATATGATCATTTGTGGAGATGCAATTCTTCAAGGCTTTTGAGCGAAAGAGTTGAAGAGCTTCTTCATCGCTCAACCTCTCAACCTTGTATGTTTTGTCAACTACATTGTTAAGAACTTGTTTGTCCCTACTTGTGATGAGAACTTTACTACCCGGACCTAATGATCTGCGTACTCCATGAAGCAACACTTCCCAATCTTCCAAAGGCATTGAACCATCCACATCATCCAGAACAATAAAAACCTTTTTACGACCAAGTCTATCCATCACAAAATTATCTCGAAAACTCAAGAAGCCCCTGTTCAGAATTTCTTGGCCAAGCAGTTGTGAAAGAAAGCTTCTTTGCAAATCAGCCATGGAACCTGTTTTTAATTGTTGCCTAAAGTTTGCAAAAAAGATTCCTTCAAATCGAGAACGAACCTTGTTGCACACAGCTTCAGCAATCGTTGTCTTACCTATACCACCCATTCCCCATATCCCTACAACGAGAACGTCTTGAGATTCCATATTTAACAAAGACTCAACTTTGTTGACACGATCATCAATTCCAAATAGACCCGTAGTGTGACTTGAAGACATGTCATGCAACTTGTACAAAATATCTCCAACGATTTTCTGAATAAATTTAGACTCCAACCTGACAAATAAGAACACACATATATTTGTTAGTCAAAATTTAACACAAGAATTTCTAAGTATCTGCTTTCTATCTACTAAGGCTTAAGATCCGTACAAGTGTTTCGCTACAACGTTTTCAAAATCATATAAAATAAATATAGATTCATAGAGCTCATCATTTTCAATAATTTTAAATTAAATTTCAAATCCTCGACAAATGAACCAATATTTTCTTATGGGATATATTTCAAGAGCTTACTCAGACTTCCCTAAGCTCCATCCGGATAGATTGGCTGCAGCCGTCAAAGCGTCTCTGAAGCTCTGCACTTTGTCCATCGTCAAAGATTTATTCGCTACAAGTCTAGCAAACTCATCTCCGAAGCTTCCTGATTGATTTCTTACATGAGATGGATCCACCTGGTAGAATACCGGAATAACTATCTGTCCATTATTTTTTCTACACTCAAAAATCTTTGCAAGCTCCTCTAAGCACCATTTGGAAGATGCATATGTTTCAGAAAAAACCACCACAGAAAGCTTGGACTCTTCAATTGTTCTCAGAAGTGCTGCCGAAATCTCCTCTCCTCTCACCAGCTGATAATCTATGAAAGTAAGGATTTGTTTCCCTTTCAAAGCTTCATTGAGGTGGCTGGTAAAACCAGCACGAGTGTCTTCTCCTCTGAAACTAAGGAAGACATCAAATTTTTCTTGTGTTTGGGCGTTGGTTAAGGTGGGAGGAGAAGATGAGGCCGGATAATTCTGCATTGTTTTATGGAGAAACAAGAGTAAGACTCTGGTTGTAAAAGGTCAGTATGAAGGGAGAGAATGGAAGAAACTCGAGGTAAGCGTTAAGGGCTCTGGCTCAGGCATATGTATAATTGTATTCATGAGGGTTCCAAGTATTTTCATTGTCGACTTCCTGGAAATTGGGCAGCTGACTAGCCATTATCTGTAAAGTAAACAGACGTCGGCAATAATTCAAAAGATGACGGCCATTGTCTCAATCTTATGCTCTCAATCCTATGCCTTGTTATTCCTTTTGATTCAAATATAATTATTATTTTATCTTTCTTTCCGATCCTTAAAATCAGGGTTGTTTTTATTGTTTTTTTTATTTATTTTTGCACCATATAAATACTATTTTATTCCTAACAACATACAACAAACAATTATTTACCAGAGATATATTAACAATTTTATCTTAAAAAAAAACAAAATGCAAGAGTTACTTACGAGGGGTGTACAGGGTATTTCATTTTTTTTCAAAAAAGTATAAATACGAATATATTGTTAGAAAAAAAAATTAAAGAGTGACCATAAAAATATATAAGTAATTTAACATTCTTTTAATTTGATCTATTTAAATACTCTGATATGCACGCAGACCATTTTTTCATGTTTTAGAATTTTTCACCGACAAGTAGAGCAATCAAAAGCATTGGTTACATGCTGTCCAAAAAAAAAAGAACTTGTGAAATGTGAAAGCTATCATTATGTTTTTTTTTTGGTCAATTGTGTAAATACATTTTCAAAAGTGCTTGGTGGTATTATATTGGATAGAGGTGTGAGAAAGTTGGATGCTCAGACCATTTTTATTTTATTTTTTTAATTTTTCATATATATGTTTGAGATATAATTCTTATTTTTATTCATATATTTATAAATCTATGCTCTTAATTTTTATTATTTTCTATTTTGTTGAGGTTGTTTTTTTTATTGAATTTAGTCTTTAAATTTTAATTTATGTTGATCTTTTGAAAATTGATATTATTATTTTTTTGTTTTTTAATTTATTCTTCAAGTCAAAATATTTTTTTTAAAAAATAATAATAATAATTTTATTTTGTTATTTATTTAATTTTTTGGCTGCGCTTTTGTTAAAATTTTCAGTTTTTTTTATTCTTCAAGGTAATTTTGTTTTTTCTATTATTTATTTATGCAAGAATAATAATAATTTTACATATTCACTTTATAATGGATAAGATGTTTAAAATAATAATTATTATTTTAAATATAGTTTTTTTCTTAAAAATATATGAGGTTAATTACATATTTTGATATTTATTTAATATTAATATCTTAAAATATATATACAAAATAAATTAGATTTTTTTATTTTGAAATACTTTGAATATAATAATATAAAGAATAAATCTTAAAAAATCAATGATATAATTCGATTGATCAACCGATGAAGTATAGATAAAGCCACCCTCGCCCTTCAAAATTAGTGATGAATCTGTTAATCTCCCACTTTACAGCAAATACAAAGGAAGCAAAAGAGGTGGGGGGAGCGTCGGCAATTTTTATGGGATTGTGGCGGGAAACCATTTGGATCCCATCAAGGGGTTACTAGAGGGGGTACGGGGTGCGCAGGATAAGTTGATTGAGCAGCAGCAACTCACGTTAATTTGTGTGGGCATGTGAAGTTCTTTTAGTTTGAAAATAATTTTTTAAAAATAAAAAAATATTATTTTAATATAAAATATTTTCAAAAACAATATTAATTACTCTCATAAAACATCATCACAAAGTTATTGTTTGAGAGATAGTCGGGTGAAAATTGATAATATGAAAGATTGGATGTTATATACTGTGCTAGATAAAAGTGTGAGAAAGATGATAAAGTTGTTACGATAAAACAAGGGAGGCTCAGGCCATTTTTTTATGTATATATATTTTTTAAATAATTTATATATTTGTCCATTTTTATAACTATATACTCTTAATTTTTATTTTATTTTTATTTTTTATTTTGTTGAGGTTGTATTTTTTTTAATGAATTTAGTCTTTAAATTTATTTCTGTTAATGAACATTTAAAAATTGATATTTTTTATTTTTTTCTTTATTCTTTTTAATTATTATTTTTATTTATTCTACAAATCATAAGAATTTTTTAAGTTAATAATATTTATTTTTGTTTTGTCATTTATTTTATTTTTTCGTTTACTTTTTTATTAAAATTTCAGTTTTTTTATCTTTGAAATATTTTTTTTCACTATTTATTTACATTTTAATATATAATAAAATAACCATAATATCTTTAAATAAAAAAAAATCAAGAGTTGTATCCAGGATATTGCCGGAATTTCACAGTAAAAGGTCTGCGGTGTTATCTACAAATTTTGCAGAGCACTGCTAGCCATGAGCTGTAAAGTAAATAAATCGTCTGCAGATGTGCTTATTCTCGTTTACTTTCGTTCCTCAAAAAATAAAGATACAAAATCCACGAATTGGATGTGAACTTTCTTTCTTTTGTTGTTTTCGAGTTTTTTTTATTTTATAATATATATATTTTTGTTAAATTATTTCATTGATTTTAAAAATATTTTTTAAGCTGCATTGAGCATGCAGCAGCTCACATTAATTTGTGCGCGCATGTATGAAATGTGAAGTTAATTTTGAAAAACAAAATCATTTTTTTTATTTTTTATTTTTAATTATTTTTTTAATATTTTTAAATTATTTTATTGATATTAAAAATATTTTTTAAGCTGCATTGAGCAGGCAGCAGTTCACATTAATTTGTGCGCGCATGTATGCAATGTGAAGTTAATTTTGAAAAAAAAATATTTTTATTTTTTATTTTAAATTATTTTTTTAATATTAAAAAAATATTTTTTAAAATAATAAATATTTTAATAAAAAAATATTTTTAAAATCAATCTCATCTTAACTCCTAAACAAAAATCACAAAACTATCATTTGAGAGATAGTCCACCAAAGAAATGATAATCTGACCGGTTGTGTAAATAGTTTTTTCAAAAGTGATTGGTGGTATTATTATATTGGATAAAGGTGTGAGAACAAGATGGTAAAGTTGTTAAATTAAAACAAGGGTTGCTCAGACCATTTTCATATATATATATATATATATATATATATATATATATATATATATATTTCTGAAATTGTTTCTATTTTTGTCTATGTTTATACGTATATACTATATATATATATATATTTCTGAAATAATTTCTATTTTTATCTATGTTTATAAGTATATAGTCTTAGTTTTTGTTTTTTAATTTTTAGTATTTTCAATTTTACTGAGGTTGTATTTTTTTATTGAATTTAATCCTTAAATTTTAATTTGTATTCATGAGCAATTTAATCTTTTAACAAATATAAATATAATTAGGGGCATACCGCATATGTATGATTATAATAATGGGGTTTTTATATTAAAAATAATTTTTTAAAAAATAAAAAAATATTTTTAAAATCAATCGCATCTTAACTCCTAAACAAAAATCACAAAACTATCATTTGAGAGATAGTCCAGCAAAGAAATGATAATCTGAAAAATTGAATGTTTTTTTTTTGCCGGTTGTGTAAATAGTTTTTTCAAAAGTGATTGGTGGTATTATTATATTGGATAAAGGTGTGAGAACAAGATGGTAAAGTTGTTAAATTAAAACAAGGGTTGCTCAGACCATTTTCTGAAATATATATATTTCTGAAATAATTTCTATTTTTATCTATGTTTATAAGTATATAGTCTTAGTTAAGGTGGGAGGAGAAGATGACGCCATTGTTTCGTGGAGAAACAAGAGTAAGACTGTGGTTGTAAGAGGTCAGTCTGCAGGGAGAGAATGCAAGTAACTCAAGGAATGATTTTGAATCTGAGGCTTACGTTAAGGGCTCAGGCATATGTATAATTGTATTAATGAGGGTTTCAAATATTTTCATTGTTGCTTCTTGGAAATTGTGGCTCTGGCAATTGTATGATTGTATTAATGAGGGTTCCAAATATTTTCATTGTGGACTTCCTGGAAATTGTCCAGCAAACTAGGCATGAGCTGTAAAGTAAACTGACGACGGCAATAATTCTTAATAAAGAAAAAAAGGGGCAAAAAACAGTCTGAGTCGTCTGCAGATGTACCTGTTGTCATTGATAGTTTGTGTCTTTATAGTGAAGAAAGCATGTGATCGTTTACTTTCGTTCCTGGATTCACACAATGACAGGATGATTTTTCACACCCCTACATCACCTTCATCTTTAGATGTTCGAAACCGGGTGCAGCAAGCTGCTGCAAAGCATGAATCCCAGCCATCTAAAACTTTAAAAAACTATGATCCATGAGTGTTTTGGTCATTTAACGTTTTGTGCCTTTAAATGCACAAAATTGATAAAGGATGTCCAATGGCTTTTTTTATATTTTTACCTGATTTTTTTAGTTATAATCAATGTGGATTAAGGGCAATTTAATCTTTTAAGAAATATAAGTATAATTAGAGGGGTTTCAAATCCAAGTATTTTCTCGGACGATGCACATTGCTGATTTCCAGGAAATTCCCCGTGTACAAAAGGCTTCAGGTCTAGGAAATTCCCCTCTACAAAAGATGGGAAACCATTTGTCTGTGTATGAAATGCTAGGGAAGGGATCAAGTCAGGGGGTGAGTAGTGGGGGTGCGCAGGATAAGCTGCATTGAGCAGGCAGCAGCTCACATTAGCATGTATGAAATGTGAAGTTAATGGTTTCACTGGTTTTCAAAAAACTTGATTTTTTTCCTACCAAACACAGCAGAGGGATTTGAAAAGGCTAAAGCTATTAGTAACAGAAAACCATGTTCCATCTCCATCTCCATTTTTCTTTTCCAATGAAAAATGAGTTCATTTACTGAAAATAGAGAAGAATTTTCCAATGAAAAAGAATAAAAAACATGCTAGGATTGTTTCTATTCTCCATTAAAAAACAAAACCATAACTATAACACTCGATTTAACTTTTTGTAATTGTAATAATCTAGCTCTAAAATATTGCTTTTATATTTTTACCAAGAATTGTTAGTTATAATCAATGTAGATTAAGAGCAATTTAATCTTTTAAAAAATATAAATATAATTAGGGGCATATGTATGATTATAATAATGGGGTTTCAAATCCAAGTATTTTCTCGGATGATGCACATTGCTGACTTCCCGGAAATTTCCCCTGTACAAAAGGCTTCAGGTCTAGGAAATTCGGGCTATTAATCTTTTTTCCTTTTTCTTTTTCTTTAAGAAAAAATATTTTAATATATTTTTAAATAAAAAATATTTAAAAAATTAACTTTGATCATACTCTCTACCCCCTTACCCCTTAGTCTATTAATTTGTACTTCAAATTCTATTATAATTAGTTTTTGAAGGAATGGTCATATAAAAAACATATCAGAGCACAATTGATTATTGCTGTTTTTGCTGCTATGACCGTGGACGGCTAGTTTAAATGTGTTATTTTTTAAATATTTTTATGAAGTTGAGAGTTTTTTTTTAAAAAAAGGAATATTCTGATATATTTTTTAGAAAAAATACTTTAAAATACAGCCATAACCACACTCTCAAATATCCTCTAATTATTATACAAGGCCGGAAGATGAACAAAGTTTACATCATGTCCTTAATAAGCCATTAGCCATCCAAGACATATATTGTTGATTAAAATAATAAATCAAGACACATGTTATAGTTGATTAAAAATAACAAAGCAACCATTTTATTATTCTAAACGAAACCATTTAACTAGTTATTGAGCACTTTTATTTTAATTTTATATAAATAATCTTTATTTTTGTTCATTTTTATAAGTATATGTTTTTAGTTTTTTTTAATTTTTATTATTTTTTATTTTGTCGAGGTTGTATTTTTTTTATTGAATTTAGCTCTTAAGATTTAATTTATATCGATTTTGTTTTTATTTATTTCTCAAATTCTTGTTTGTTTATTTGTCACTCAAATAGTTGTAACGGGTGTATGGCCGGGCAGGGGTGTTATCTACAAATTTTGCAGAGCACTAGCCATGAGCTGTAAAGTAAACAGACGACGGCAATAATTCTTAAAAAAGAAAAAGGGGTGGGGGGGGTTGAATAGTCTCAACTCTCAATCTTATTCTCATTGAAAGTTTTAAAAGGGGACGCCTATGCCTTGTTATTCCTTTTGATTCAAATATAATTATTATTTTATCTTTCTTTCTGAGCCTTAAATCAGCCCTAATATATAGACAAAATAAATACACAAAAAATACAAAGATGATAATGATAGCATAAACTATTTTTACATCATCGTATGCTATTATCCAGCATAATTACTCTAACAATAATATACTGCATAAACTATTTTTACATCATCTTTGAATTGTTTTAATTATACCCTTGTTGATTTTTAATTTTATGTAATTTTGTCCCTTTAAAATTCAACATCGCCCCTAGATTTCAGTGTTTTGTTTTCATTTTAGTCATTATATTTATATGATTTGACCTTTAATTGGTCATTACACTTTTAATTCTCTTCAATTTCCCCTAAGATTTCATTCGATCGACTACATTGTGCCCAACACCTTTTGCAAAATAGTCTTTGACTGCAAAATTTTTAATTTAACGTTAATTTTTTATTTTGTTGAAATTTTACCTCTAATTTCAATCAATTGACTTGCTAAAAATTAAAATTAAGTCCCAAACTTATGCAAATGTTCAAGGTGTTTTCCATCTCTTGGAGTATGGCTATCAGCAGCAACAATCATGTAAAATGCTCTGTTTTTGCATTTTTACGTTTCAATTTTATTAGCCCCTTTTACATCATGTATTTCAACACTAGGTTCTTGACCATGTTCTGATCTTGTCATGAGTCTGAGTCATGGTGATGACAAAACTGCCTATGACATTATCAAGGTTCATATTTCCTAACCAAGTGCATTGATATCATGTGCTCAGGAACGGCAAAACAAGATTGCTATTAATAATTTAATGCATTTGGCAAAGAGAACGTCTGCCTAATTCATTCCTTGATTTTCCATGCCCTGCCATTACTGAATCATACTGGCGCCTTCGTTTCACAAGAACCTCATTGTCAAGATCACTCAGGTCCACCGCAATGTGCCCTTTCAGACCTTCTTTCACTCCTGTAAGACTTAAGACGGTTCTCAATGCACGAGCATCACTCTCTATACAACCCACACACATCAATGGCTATCAATGCGTATCAATATCATACATCAACACATTACTTATGCACTCAAGATCACTTCGGATGTTGTTATTGTTAAAAATTGATTTTTGCGGGTTTTTTTCTTGAAAATATGTGAGGCTAATTATATATTTTTATATTTGTTGAATATTAACTCCTATATATATATATATAAATGAGCTAACTTTTTTTGAAAAGAAATCAAATTAAATTAATCTAAGTGTTATGGAATACATTTAATATAATAATATGAAAAACAAATCTTAACAAAACAAAAACATAATTAAATTTCTTTTTATAACCATAATGATGGTGATAACGATAGTATTGTCAGTAATAATTAGAATATTAATTATTTACAATATGTGTGCTTTAAAAACATATTTTTGATACTTTAACTTTTTTGACAAAAAAACTACAATCGACATATACACAAAAAAATGAAATTACAAACGCATCCCATTTATCAAATGCATTACCCCCACAAAGTTTAAGTTTTTAATGACAAAGTAATCTACACATACCATGCAATGATAATACGACAACAAACCCACTAAGCCTTCAAATTTCAGGTCTTTAAAATTAGAAAGAAAAAAGTCTTCATGTGAACTGAGCATGTGAAAATAATAAGAGAAGTGGAAGAAGAAGAAGAGGGAACCTGCGAAGGGGTCGTAGAAACCACCAACTTGAAGGTGTTTTCCATCTCTTGGAGTATGGCTACCAGCAGCAACAATTCTGTAAAATGCCCCATAATGTTTTTTCATCCCACGTTAGCTAAACTGTTTTTTCAACTCTATTCAATAATATTGTTAGAAAAAATTATCAATTTTAAAAATTACAAAAGTTATAAAAAAATTAGCAATTAAAAGAATAATAATCAAATTTGATAGGAAAATAAACCTAAGAAAAATGAAAATTGAAAAAAAAAATTTCTTAAAATTATCTCAATTAAAAAAAATTATTCCAAATAAAAAATCGTAAAAACAAATGGGAACCAAATTTGAAGGAATTAAAAATTAAAGGCTACATTAAGTTTTGAAGGGGTAGGTGTAGAAGTTAAGAAGTAGAGAGAAAAGATTAGGAAATGCCAAGCTAATTCAAGTGTTGTGTCGTAGAATGTGATATTTGATCTCTTGATAGTCTCACATGCATTACCCATGCATGCATTAGAAAAAAAATATTAATACTATTTACATATATTAAATTACAAAATTATCCATAAATTAACTTGATAATAACAAAAAAAAATATTAAGTGCAAATACAACATAAGCTATAGAAAATCCATTGTTAAGGGCATGCAAAAAGTTTTACTGTTTTTATTAGAAATAAAACAAAAACACCCATGAACATGAGCTTAAAAAAAATTGAATCTAAGAATATAAGAGTTATTTTAAAATGCATTGCCTCGTTTATATCAAACAATGACAAATGGACCATTGTGAAATGACTTGATTAACCTCAATAATAATTTTTGGTGTTCATTTTTTTAGGGAAAAATGGGTAATTGATTCTAGAATTTAAAAAATCACTGATTGCCTTGCTTTTTTTGACCTTTGTCCCCTGTCTTTCATTTTCATTCTCACCTAACATTTGATCCTATAAGGGTTAAACAAAAGAAGAAAAGTGATGCAAAAACACTATAAATAATAAGTCTATAATATTTTATGATGGGATATATATATACTCATTTTGCAATATAAATTTCCCATATGTTTTAGGTTTTCTTATATTAATAATAATAAAAAAAAATGACAAGGAAAGATTGTTGGATTGTGTGTTAGCAATAAATAAATAAAAATGACAAGGAAAAAGATTCGAATAGTACCAGAGGCAGTAGCTAGTACAGGTATCTTGAAAACTACTTGAACAACAACTTGCAGTAATTGCAGAACTCTCTCTTTCTCCCTTTCAAATTCTTCTATCTCTCCCTCAATTTTCTTTAAAGCTTTTGTTTGTTATTCGTAACAAACAATGTCTCTAACAGACGAAGTGTCGTCGGCCCGTATATTTTCATCAAAGTGCAGATATACCCCACAACTTTTCAACTCGCAAGGCTCTCGGATAACATCACTCTTCTCATTTCGGATAACACTCTCCGAATTGCTCATTTCATGGTAGAATTTGAATGTAACTTCTTTGCCAGAATATTTACGTAAAAGATCTACGAAATCGAGCTCATAGAATAGAAACATGTGATCCGAGTGACATGAATTAAAGATATTGGATTCATCATAGAATCTGTACTCTAGAAACACGTGATCCAAGTGACGTTTCATCAAGAACTTGTAATGATCAATCTTGGAAAAGAAGTCTTCATCATCATCACCATCATGAAACTCAAGATATATTCTACACAACTTTAAGGGAAGAGGGAGTAGATAGACAAGGCAGAAAGCAATTCCCTTGAGTTGATGACAATTTGATGGCAACTGTATCGTGAGTGAAGATCCAATTCCTTTGGCACCGAACCATTCTGGAATTTCACTCCCCGGTAGAATCATTCTAATAATGTCACGTAGGTCCATCTCTCCAGACTACAAGGCAAAAGTCACATTTCAAAAAATTTACGAGACAAGCAAGAAAGATAGAAAAAAGAAATACAGGGTTAAGAGTGATACCTGAATTTTCAAATGCATTGCTGCTATCAGTTGTTTTTGATCCAATTTGAAGCAATTTGCAAAATTATATGAACTGCCACGTATACTTGATGAGTTGATTGATATCATGGTGGTTTCTAGTGATTCACAGTTAGGTGCTCTTAGACACCGCAGCGAACGTGGAAGCTCAGGTAACATTTTAATAGGTGTTCCATCCAAATCCAGCTCTTCCAATCTTACCATATATTTGATTGATAAGGGTAGATCTTTGATGCCTGTGTTATCCAAGTAAAGCCACCTCAAAGATTTCATACGCACTGTGATTTCTGGGAAGCTCTCTAGTTTTGAGCAACCACTTACAGACAAATAATCGAGTTCTTTGAGAAACTGGATTGATGAGGGCACCTCTGTAATGGCAGTCCTATCTAGAGATAATGATAATATATCCCCTGAAATCTCTGGAAACTTGGTGATCTTTGAGCAACCATGTAGATTAAGATGTTCCAACTTGCTAGTGACTGATTGTGGAACTTCTTTGAGTGAAGTTACATGTAATTCTAACCTTTTCATATTTTGTGAAATCGTTGGACACTTGGTTATATTTAGGCACTTAAAAATAACAAGTACTCTGAGAACCTTTGAATCAAGCATCGGAAAACTTCTAAGCTTATAGCAAAAACTAAGATCAAGTACTTCCAGCTTGTCAAGATGTTGAAGAGATGATGGAACCTCAGTTAAACTTGAACAGCCTTCAAGGTTCAAGCACACTAAATTTTTTGCCTTTGATAGATCTGGCAATTCTGTCAAATATTTAGAGCCTTCAAGGTTAATGTCTCTTAAATTTCCAATATCCTGTCAACATAAAAAGACATAATTAGAGAGTAAGCACCTCCACGTTTATATTTCTGATCATTCATTTGCAGCAATTAAATCATACCTGCACTCCTGTCCATAGTTTTTCAACCTTGCTATCGCTTAAGTTAAGCTTGACAAGGTGTTCAACACATAAACTTTGCGGCAAGGATCTCGAGGGGAATCCTTCCCAGCGAAAATATATGAGCTTATTAGAAAGATATTCGAGGCCAGTAGGAGGAAGGAGCAGTTTATCATAATTGCCATAGAAATGGAGAAATCTAAGACCATCCATCATTGCGAAGGCATCAGGTTTCAAGTGTATCTGTCTCGGTAACCTGGATATGTCCAACGATATGCCTTCAATTTCCTCTGTTCCCTGTTAAACAAGAATAAAGAATACACAGACAATCATGCAATCTACTTAAAACATCAACTTTTAGCAAATATGAAACCTCTCGGTTAGTATGTAAGACGAGAGAAAAGAAAGATAGTTAATGACTTCAGCTTTAACCTTATTTTCCTCCAGTACTTGAATGACATCACAAGGATGACACAACCTGCTTCGTTTGCCAGGAAGAGGATTTTCTGCACAAACAATGTTAAATGCCATTTCTTGTAGCAAGTCATGTATTTCTAGCATGTTATGAGAAGTAGTTATGAGACACTTATCTATAAGAGTTGTTATATCGTATCTCACAGACCGACTATAAATGCCCTTCAATATTCTTCTAGCTTGTTTTTGATGAAATCTTATGAAGAGATGTGCTATATCAAGAAATATGGATTTTTGCTCTTCATCCAACCCATCGTAACTAATTTTCAACGCATCTTTGATTTGAACATTCTGAGCTAGTTTATTCAATGCACTTCTCCATTCTTTTGTGCTTTTACCATAGAGAGAGGCACCCAAAACTATAAGAGCCAACGGATTGCCCTGCACACGACTTGTAATCCTTTCTATCAAGCATATATGTTCATTTGTGGAGATGCAATTCTTCAAGGCTTTTGAGCTAAAGAGTTGAAAAGCTTCTTCATCGCTCAACCTCTCAACCTCGTATATTTCGTCAACAGCATTGTTAAGCACTTGTTTGTCCCTACTTGTCATGAGAACTTTACTACCCGCTCCAAATGATCCACAAAGATCTTTCCATTCTTCCAAAGGCATTGAATCATCAACATCATCCAGAACAATAAAAACCTTTTTACGACCAAGTCTATCCCTCACAAAATTATCTCGAAAACTCAAGAAGCCCCTGTTCAGAATTTCTTGGCCAAGCAGTTCTAAAATAAACTTTATTTGCAAATTAGCCATGGAATCTGTTTTGAAGTTTGCAAAAAAGATTCCTTCAAATTGAGAACGAACCTTGTTGCACACAGCTTCAGCAATCGTTGTCTTACCTATACCACCCATTCCCCATATCCCTACAATGACAACATCTTGAGATTCCATCTTTAACAAAGACTCAAGTTTGTTGACACGAACATCAATTCCATATAGACCCGTTGTGTGACTTGAAGACATGCCATCCAATTTGTTCAAAATATCTCCAACGATTTTCTCAATAAATTCGGACTCCGTCCTGACAAACAAGAAGAACACACATATATTTGTTAGTCAAAATTTAACACAAGAATTTCCAGGTACCTGCTTTCTGTCTCCTAAAGCTTAAGATCCGTACAAGTGTTTCGCTACAATGTTTTCATAATCATATAAAATAAATATAGATTCATAGAGCTCATCATTTTCAATATATAATTTTAAATTAAATTTCAAATCCTCTACAAATGAACAAATATTTTCTTATGGGATATATTTCAAGAGCTTACTGATCAGACTTCCCTAGACTCCATCCGGCTAGATTGGCTGCATCCGTCAAAGCGTCTCTGAAGCTCTGTACTTCGTCCTTCGTCAAACGTTTCTTCTTTACAAGTCCAGCAAACAAATCTCCAAAGCTTCCTGTTTGATTTCTTACATGAGATGGATCCACCTGGTAGAATACCGGAATAACTATCTGTCCATTATTTTTTCTACATTCAAAAATCTTTGCAAGCTCCTCTAAGCACCATTTGGAAGATGCATAATTTTCAGAAAAAACAACCACAGAAAGCTTGGCCTCTTCAATTGTTCTCAGAAGTGATGCCGAAATCTCCTCTCCTCTCACAAGCTGATTATCTATGAAAGTAAGGATTTGTTTCCGGTTCAAAGCAGCATAGAGGTGGCTGGTAAAACCAGCACGAGTGTCTTCTCCTCTGCAACTACGGAAGACATCACATTTTACTTGTGTTTCGGCGTTGGTTAAGGTGGGAGGAGAAGATAACGCCAGAGAAATATTCCATCTTTGTTTGATACTGCTGCCTATAAAAATAAACAGAAAGATAGAGAGAAGTACGAAAAATATCACCATTGTTTTGTGGAGAAACAAGAGTAAGGCTCTGGTTGTAAGGTCAGTCTGCAGGGAGAGAATGGAAGTAACTCAAGGAATGATTTTGAATCTGAGCTCTGGCTCAGGTAAATGCATAATTGTATTAATGATGGTTCCAAGTATTTTCCTGAACATTACAGATGATGGTCATCGTTGACTTCCTGGAAATTGTCTTTCTACACACGGCTTCAAATTCTTATTTGTGATTTGGTGGGATATGGCATCAAGCCAGAGGACTTTGCTGACTTCATATTATATAATAAGGGGTGTGATTCTATGTGACAGGGAAGAACTCGTTACCCTATATAATCATAGATAATAGCGGATAGGAGGCAACCGACAAAACAATGGAAGGTTTTTCGGCTCCTTCCTAGCCGGGCTGGGGTAGCCATGCCCGAACCCTACATCATTCTCTCTAAACCCTGTACTTGGAAACTAAGGATGTAGTGGGTGTTCATTATACCGGTCTTAAATAAAGTGGTGATTGGTTTTGTGAGTTTTTATTTGTATTAAGCAAGAAAATCTTAAATTTTTTGATTATCATGCTATAAATAAGCCAGTTTGATGCTATTCATTCCTTGTGCTGTCAGTTGTCAGCCTTGCAAAGCACAAATATTTCAGGCAAAGTAGAGCCTCCTTATCAATTTAGAGTTCCAAGCACATGTCCTAGGAAACGTTACACCACTCTCATATTTATGTACAAGAAAAATCCAAAACTTTGAGGTGGAGTTTTTGTACAAGAAATATGCGTTCTCCCATTGTACATCTGTAGTGTTTCTTATTTTCGTTTTTCAGACTCAGCAGAAGCTGAAGAACACTTTCTTTTGTTGTTTTCGTCCATCAAATTTTCTCAAAGTATATCCAGTTCAGGGAATGAAAAAGA
>CM063606.1:17620725-17786497 GCA_032356905.1 Salix exigua | reverse complement strand
TGCAGCGTTCTCTTCACACTGCATTCCATATGAAAGATCTGGGAGAACTACATTATTTTCTTGGCCTACAGGTGCACTCTATGACTGACGGAATATTTTTACATCAGCACAAATATACCCAAGAGATACTTATTTTGGCCGGTCTTGAATCAGGAAACAGTGTTCTTACACCTCTTGAGATTAATTTAAAACTTTGTCAGAATGATGGTGATTTATTGTCTGATCCTTCCATATACAGGCAATTGGTGGGCAGTTTGAATTATTTAACCATTACTCGGCCAGATATTTCTTTTGCAGTACAACAAGTTAGTCAGTTTTTACAGAATCCTCGTCAATCTCATCTAGCTGCTGTCAAGAGAATTATTCGTTATCTTAAGGGCACATCTGGAAGAGGGATATTTTTTCCTGCCGACAATTCCTTACAATTAACAGGTTATAGTGATGCAGACTGGGCAGGATGTATGGATACACGTCGATCTATTACGGGATGGTGTATGTTCCTTGGAAATGCTTTAATTTCATGGAAAAGCAAAAAGCAGGATCGTACTTCAAAATCTTCCACGGAATCTGAGTATCGAGCTATGTCCGCTGCATGTTCTGAAATTGTGTGGCTCCGAAGTTTGTTACAAGAACTTTGATTTCCTTAACATCATCCTACATCTGCTGCATGTTCTGAAATTGTGTGGCTCCGGGGTTTGTTACACGAACTTGGATTTCCTCAACATCATCCTACATCACTTCATGCTGATAACACGAGTGCTATTCAGATTGCCACTAATCCCGTGTTTCATGAACGCACCAAACATATTGAGGTTGATTGTCACTATATCCGTGAAGCCCTTGATAATAATATTCTTACACTTCCTCATATTTCCACTGAGCATCAAACGGCTGATGTCTTTACGAAGGCTTTGTCTCGGCATCGACATCTAATCATGATTGACAAATTGATGCTTCTCGATCGGCCAATATCAATTTGAGGGGATGTCAATATATGGAAAGTAAATCAGCAATATACGGGTGGCAATTGTAACAACAAATCTTTTATTTATTACATACTACAAATGAGGAATCATAAACTGTAAATTAGGAAGTATTACATGTATTTAGAGGATTGAATTCCTCCTTGTAAAGGCAATGAAAATACAGAACAAATTTGATATTTGTGACAATCATATCATCAATGTCCCTCCTCCATCCACAAAGTAGAATCTTCTGTGGCATTCTTACAGGTCGGGCAATGTGCGTGAATGATGCCTCTTTGACCTGAATGATGAAATTTATTATATTATGTAAGTTCTTTTATGGTGCGCCCACTTACCTCATATCCACTGAAGGCATCATTCTAATGTTCACAACTGAACTTGTCCTTAAACAATCCGAGCAAGATCTGCTATTTTCACAAATATGCCAGAAAATATGCATTGAAGAAGCCACCCTGGACAGAAAATATTGTATCTCGATGCCACCACTTTGCTCGAATCGTCTCAGTGATTTGTAGTGCAAGAGCATCCCTCCAACCACGCGTGGAACCGCACATATGCCGTCTCTGTCACAATTGATGAAAATTCAGCTCAGAAAATTCATATGCGAATTCTGTTTATAAACTTCGGCAGAGGAAAAGATTGTATAGGTGAGCTACCTGGAAGAATAAGTAAGTGGGGCAATTGAGGACCTGGACGGTCCAGTAGGTGAGCTACCTGGAAGAATAAGTAAGTGGTGCTTCTTCACATCAGTTGAGATGTCAGGTTTGTAGGACTCCCATGGCTGCAAATCAGAAAACGAAAATGCTTCAATTATTCAAGCAGATAAACAAACATTCATTTTTTACGTTTCAATTTTATTAGCCCCTTTTACATCATGTATTTCAACACTAGGTTCTTAACCATGTTCTGATCTTGTCATAAGTCTGAGTCATGGTGATGACCAAACTGCCAATGACATTATCAAGGTTCATATTTCCTAACCAAGTGCATTGATATCATGTGCTCAGGAACGGCAAAACAGGATTGCTATTAATAATTTAATGCATTTGGCAAAGAGAAAGTCTGCCTAATTCATTCCTCGATTTTCCATGCCCTGCCATTACTGAATCATACTGGCGCCTTCGTTTCACAAGAATAAATCTAAGTGTTCTGGAATACTTTTTATATATATGAACTAACTTTTTTTGAAAAGAAATCAAATTAAATTAATCTAAGTATTCTGGAATACTTTTAATATAATAATATAAAGAACAAATCTTAACAAAACAAAAACATAATTAAATTTCTTTTTATAACCATAATGATGGTGATAACGATAATATTGCCAATAATAATTAGAATATTAATTATTTACAATATGTGTGCTGTGAAAATATATTTTCGATACTTTAACTTGTGAACTACAAACGACATATACACAAGAAAATGAAATTACAAACGCATCCCATTTATCAAATGCATTACCCCCACAAAGTTTAAGTTTTCAATGACAAACTAATCCTTGAAATTACAAACACATACCATGCAATGATAATATGAGAACTTGAAAACAAATCCACTAAGCCTTCAAATTTCAGGTCTTTAAAATTAGAAAGAAAAAAGTCTTCATGTGAACTGAGCATATGAAAATAATAAGAGAAGTGGAAGAAGAAGAAGAAGAGGGAACCTGCTAAGGGGTCGTAGAAACCACCAAGTTGAAGGTGCTTTCCATATCTCTTGGAGTATGGCTACCAGCAGCAACAATTCTGTAATTCATAACCACACCAAATATACTCTAATTATTATACAAGGCCGGAAAATGAACACAGCTTACATCATGTCATTCATAAGCCATTAGCCATTCATTTATACATCAAGACACATGTTTTAGTTGATTAAAATAACAAATCAAGACACATGTTATAGTTGAATAAAAATAATAAAGCCACCATTTTATTATTCTAAACCAAACCATTTAACTAGTTATCGAGAGCAATTCAAACATTTTCATGAGTAGAAAAAAATAATATCTAATATTGAATCATAAATCAAAATGCTTATATTGACTCTAATTAATTAATTTAATATCTAATAAAAAAATAGCTAAGATTCAGATGTTAACCTCGCAACACAAGACATGCACTTAATCATGTTTAATTATTATTATTTTTATAAATAATTTTTTTATTTAATTAAATAATTATTTATGTCAATAAAAGGTAAAAAAAGATGTCAACAAAAGCAAATGGAACAAATCTATGAAGTTTACCTATAAAGCAACTCAATTTTAAAATTTGCAAAACTGGAAATTTTTTATCAATTTTAAAAATTGCAAAAGTTATAAAAATATTAGCAATTAAAAGAATAATAATGAAATTTAACAGGAAAATAAACCTAAGAAAGATGAAAATTGAAAAAAATATTTCTTAAAATGATTTCAATTAAAAATAGCAACCAAATATTAAAGATGGAATTTTAAAAGGGTGGAATTGAAATAAATTATTCGAAATAAAAATAGTAAAAACAAATGGGAACCAAATTTGATGGAATTAAAAATTAAGAGGTAGAGAGAAAAGAATATGAAAAAAGAGAAAGGATTAACAAACCGAATAATTTGGCCACATGCGCTACCTCATCATAGAGGTAATGATAGCATCGCATGCATTAGCAAAAAAATATTAATACTATTTACATATATTAAATTACAAAATTATCCATAAACTAACTTGATAATAACAAAAAAAAATTAACTGCAAATACAAAAAAAAACACCCATGAACATAAGCTCAAAAAATTAAATCTAAGAATATAAGAGTTATTTTATAATGCATTGCCCATTTATATATCAAGCAATGACATGTTTATAAAAGACCATTGTGAAATTACTTAATTAACCTCAATAATAATTTTTGGTGTTCTATTTTTAAGGAAAAATGGGTAATTGATTATAGAGTTTAAAAGTCACTGATTGCCTTGCATTTTTACCTTTGTCCCCTATCTTTCATTTTCATTCTCACCTAACATTTGATCCTACAAGGGTTAAAAATTTCCCATATGTTTTAGGTTTTCTTAATAATAATAAAAATGACGAGGAAAGATTGTTGGATTGTGTGAATGCAATAAATAAATAAAAATGACAAGGAAAAAGTTTACCTGAGGCAGTAGCTAGTACAGTTATCTTGAAAACTACTTGAAGAGCAATTTGCAGTAATTTCCGAGCTCTCTTTCTCCTTTCAATTACTTCTATACCTCCCTCCATTTTCTTTTAAGCTTTTGTTTGTTAAATTTCAGAGCTCTCTTTCTCCTTTCAATTACTTCTATATCTCCCTCCATTTTCTTATAAGCTTTTGTTTGTTATTCTTAACAAACAAAGTGTTGTCGGCCTGTATATTTTCATCAAAGTGCAGATATACCCCACAGCTTTTCAAGTGGCAAGGCTTTTCGATAAAATGACCCTTCCGGCCCATTCGATTGTAGAATTTGAATGTAACTTCTTCGCCAGAATACATACGTAAATCATCAACGAATTCGAGCTCGTAGTGTAGAAACATGTGATCCGAGTCACATGAATTAACGACATACACTGGACCACGGAGTTCATAGTGTAGAAACATGTGATCCGAGTCACATGGCTTCAAGAACTTGTATCCAGTATAGTTGCTACTAGAAAAGAAGACTTCATCATCATCACTATCACCATCACCGTTTTTACTCTTAACATGACAATCAAGATGTATTCTAACAGAATTGCATGCATAAAGCATGTCATGGGAGGGAAGAGGGAGTAGAAAGACAAGGCAGAAAGCAATTCCCTTGAGTTGATCACAATTTGATGGCAACTGTATGGTGAGTGAAGATCCAATTCCTTTGTCACCGAACCATTCTGGAATTTCACTCCCCGGTAGAACCATTTGAATTCTGTCATCTGTGGTCTCCTCTCTAGAATGCTAGAGGGAAGTTACATTTCGAAAATGTGATCAGACAAGCAAGAAAGAGAGAGAAAAGAAACACGTACGGGGTTAAGAGTGATACCTGAATTTTCAAATGCATTCCTTCAATCAGTGGTTTCTGATCCAATTTGAAGCAATTTGCAAAATTCAATGCCTCAAATAAACTACCGATAGTGATGGTTGATATCATGGTGGTTTCTAGTGATTCACAGCAAGGTGCTGTTAGAATCGTCAACGAAGGTGGAAGCTCAGGTAACGTTTTAACAGGTGTTCCATCCAAACGCAGGTCTCTCAAACATACCATATCTTTGATTGATAAGGGTAGCTCTTCGATAAGCGTTCCACGTAACGATAGACTTATCAAGCGTACCATATGCTTAACTAATGGTGAGGGTATCTCTTTGATACGTGTGTTATCCAAGTTAAGAGACGTCAAAGATTTCATAGGCACTGTGATTTCTGGGAAGCTCTCAAGTTTTGAGCAACCACTCATATCCAATAGCCTGAGTTTTTTGAGAAACTGGATTGATGAGGGCACCTCTGTAATGGCAGTCTCATTTAGATATAATGCTCTTATATCCCCTGAAACCTCTGGAAACTTGGTGATCTTTGAGCAACCACGTAGATTAAGATACTTCAACTTGTTAGTGACTGATTGTGGAAAACTTCTAAGATTATAGGATAAACGAAGAACAATTTCTTCCAGCTTGTCAAGTTGTTGAAGAGATGACGGAACCTTAGTTAAACTTGAACAGCCTTTAAGGTTCAAGCACACTAAATTTTTGGCCTTTGATAGATCTGGCAATTCTGTCAAATATGGAGAGCGATACAGTACAATGTTTCTTAAATTTCCAATATCCTGTCAACATAAAAAGGCATAATTAGAGAGTAAGCACCTCCTCCTTACATTTATGATCATACATCCACAACAATTAAATAATACCTGCACTCCTTCCCATAGTTTCTTAACCTTGCTATAGCGTAAGTTAAGCTCAACAAGGTGTTCAGCACAAAATCTTTGCGGCAAGGATTTGTTAGGTATATTGCCATTTGTGGCAATATTCTACCATTGTTAAAAATGATAGAGTTACCAACCCACCATTGTTGAAAATGGTAACCAACCCACCATTGTTGAAGAAGGTTGGTGGCCAACCATTTAAGATTGTCTCCTCACTCTTGCTATAAATAGAGGAGCTTCTTAGAGCTAAAAATGAGAGAGAGAGAGAGAGAGCAACACAAGTGAATGTGTTGTGGAGAGAGAGGGAGAAACACAAGTGAATGTGTTGTGGAGAGATAGAGAGAGCAACACAAGTGAATGTGTTGTGTAGAGAGAGCTAGAGAGAGTTGATGAGTTGAGTAGAGTGGATGTAATCCTCATCCTCTATATGTATTTATTGTAACTCTTTTTCTATCTCTAATACAATGACTCTCTCCCGTGGATGTAGGCAGTTTTACCGAACCACGTTAAATATTGTGTCAGTGTGCTTAAACCTCATATGAGCAAATATCAGTACACCCCGGTCCGCGCATGGGAAAGCCAGAATTTCCCAACAACTGATATCAGAGCTGATGGTTTAAATGGGTGTTTGATTTTGCTCAAAAATGAAAATTGTCAAAATTGTGTTTTGATCATACCACTGTGTAGAGGAGGCCGAGACGAAGCCACTGGTGAAAACGGCGTCAAAATCGGATGTCGGACATGGTCGCACTCTCCAGCCAGGGCATCCGCCCACACGCCTCATGCGTCTTCTTCGCCGGATTGGTGACCGACCGAATACCGATTGACCCCAACAAGCGGTATCGGAGCCGTTGGTGTAGATGTTTGATTTTTACAGAAAAATCTAAGTGCTCAAAAACGAGTTTTGAGCATCCGATCTTGTAGAGGAGATCACTACGATTCCAACGGTGTATAGTACACTTAATTTGGAGTTCAAACGAAGGAGTTATTGCCGGTCAACGTTTCGATCGGAAAGTCAACGCCACGTCATCGGCCGATCCATGCCACGTCATCAGACAGATCAACGCCACATCATCAGTCAAGTCAACAGTGCCATGTCACTGGTGGGATAAGATTCGTGCAGCAGAGTCTGCGTGCAACCGGATCTCGAGATTGAATCTAAGTCGTTCATCGAGTCAAACTTGTTTTGATCAAATCTTAGTTGTCCGAAGTGCGATTTGGACGATTTCGGACTTGTTTCAGCTAATTTGATTGTTCCGGATGCAATGGTACGGTCCGATCGTTGAGATTTGAGACCAAAAATGGCAGTGGTGAATTAACAAAAAAGATTGTCCGATCAGGAGGCATCTGAAAGTTATCATGGTGGTCGTTAAAGAGAAGAAGAAGAAGGTGCACATGTTTACCCAATTACATGTGTTGAACTGCTAAGTGGGGAGAAATTTAACTGCCTTAAGGGAAGGTAAAATTGGGACACTCTGGACACCCGATCATGTGGATAATTTGAGGTGAAGAGTGGAAATTGACGAAGACCAATCTTGACGAATCTAAGCACTGGTAGTCTCGCCAGATATTGAGAAATCATGTATTAAACCAGTATATTCCAGATCACTTGTAAAGAAAAACCGGGACAAAGCTAGCAAATGGTTGTATATACGGAAAGACAGTACGATGGATAGATATGGCCTAAGAAGTTCTGTCTAGGAGATTGGGTTTTAAGCGGGACCAGTGTGACCCCTCCAATCTTTCCTGGAACTTGCTTAGTGGAAGAATTATCCATACGGTACTATTTTCGTATATATAGCAGTTTGTAATGAAACAGTTGAAGACTAGCAGGATGGCGGCACAAGGGAACAGTTGGGTTCTGTATGATCAAGGATCTGATGAAGTGGTGATTTCTCCAAAGAAGTTAGATTCAATGACTGTGATTTCTCGAGGGGAGAATTGACGAAGACCCTGATAATGGAAGAGAAATACAGCAGGGGATAAAGATTGGCACCCTATTTTGACTTGGACAGGTGTTATGACAGGATGAGCTGCTGTCAAACATAAGCAAGGAACAGGGAGAAATCTGGAGAACAGAAATTGCACGAGAGCACACGGAGATTGTGCACGAGTACCCGTAGGATCCAACGAGGTACTGTAATGAGACAGCAGGTGCAAGGAGAAGAAGTGTTCCCAGATGAAGCTCAGAGCAGAGATTGTTAAAGTTTGTACAACAGGAAGTCTCTTATGCTCTTAATGAAGACAACAGGCGAAGACCTTTCCAATGCATGCAAGGATGGAAAGAGAGCTGTTGCAGAGGCACCTAATTGAGGGGGTGCAAACGCCTGTGATAAAAGGCAACCGTCAATGATGAAAGACGAAGACACCAAAGAGAGTTGGTGTAGGTGGAGCTGTCAAGCAGAAAAGCACAAAAGCTCCAAACATAGAAATCGAGGTGGAGGATTGTGAGGAGTATACCACAACTTTCTCTTTCTATGTAGTTAGTGGATGTAATCTCTCCCATAAGTGCACATGGTGGTAGAGACTTTTGGATCCACTTTGAAGCATCTCAGCTGAAGGAGGATGCGATCACCTATGAAAGGTGAAAACACCTTAGATGGAAGGTGTGTGAGGGCTATGATAGGAGCCCAGATTAGACCGCCCCATGACAACGGGTGAAGACACCTTAGATGGAAGGTGTTTGAGGGCCATGATAGGAGCCCGGATCAAACCGCCCCATGACAACGGGCGAAGACACCTTAGAGAGGGTGTGGGGGCCGTGATAGAAGCCCCAGTTCAAACACCTAAGGAGAAGGTGTGTGGGCCACGATATGAGCCCAGTTCAGAACAACCCCAGAGCCAATGTGATGGCTAGATATGAGTGGACAAGTGTATAGCCAATGAAGTGGCTATGATGAGTATGGAGACAAATGCAGGATTGACTTTCATGGATATTGCCCCCATGCTAAAGATCAATGAGCTAGAAGACATTTGCCTTGGACAATAAGTGGGTGACTTGTGGAGCATTAAGACGCGGCTGCTATGAAGGAGCAGAGGGCATGCGCAGGTTCCGGGAACGAGTTGACGCTTGTCAAGGTAGTGAGCTCGGTAATGGCATTGTAATACTCAGAGTATGAAGACAAATATGGATCAACCTTTAATGGGCTGCCCCCATGGTTAAAGGTGGAGAGCTACCTGGACTCTTACGACTAAGAGCGAGAGACTCATGGAGAAGTAAGGCGTGGTTCCTAGGGTGGAACAGAGGGCAGGCGCAACTCCTGGATGAGTAGACTCTTGGAAGAGTGGTGAGCTTGTGATCATATTGAAATACTCAATGACTGTCACACTTGGAAATATTCGTTTGAGGGGGTGTTGTAAGCCTTGGTGTAAGGCTTGAAAAATCATTCCGGACCGAGCATGGTTGATATGCTCGAAGGGGAATGTTGTGTTGAAGACGCTCTCAGAATGGTAAGCTTGGAAGAGCTGTAGAATGCAAGCTTGTGCTGAACAAGCAAGAGGACAATTGCCCACACAAATGGCAAAGGGGGTGATTGTTAGGTATATTGCCATTTGTGGCAATATCCTACCATTGTTGAAAATGGTAGAGTTACCAACCCACCATTGTTGAAAATGGTAACCAACCCACCATTGTTGAAAATGGTAAATTGCCTAAGTTTGGTGGCCAACCTTTGACTATGAAGAAAATTTGGTGGCCAACCATTTAAGATTGTCTCCTCACTCTTGCTATAAATAGAGGAGCTTCTTAGAGCTAAAAATGAGAGAGAGAGAGCAACACAAGTGAATGTGTTGTGAGAGAGAGAGCAACACAAGTGAATGTGTTGTGTAGAGAGAGCTAGAGAGAGTTGATGAGTTGAGTAGAGTGGATGTAATCCTCCTCCTCTATATGTATTTATTGTAACTCTTTCTCTATCTCTAATACAATGTCTCTCTCCCGTGGATGTAGGCGGTTTTGCCGAACCACGTTAAATATTGTGTCAGTGTGCTTAAGCCTCCTATGAGCAAGTATCAGTACACCCCCGGTCCGCGCATGGGAAAGCCGGAATTTCCCAACAGGATTTCAAAGGGAATCCTTCCCAGTGAAAATATATGAGCTTATTAGAAAGATATTCGAGGCCAGTAGGAGGAAGGAGCAGTATATCTTTGTTATATTCGGATAAATGACTGGAATAGAATTTGAGAAGTCTAAGACCATCCATCATTGCGAAGGCATCAGGTTTCAAGTGTATCTGTCTAGATAACTTGGATAGGTCCAAAGATATGCCTTCAATTTCCTTAGTTCCCTGTTAAACAAGAATAAAGAATACACAGACTATCATGCAATATACACTAAACATCAACTTTATAGTAAATATGAAACCTCTCGGTTAGCATGTAAGAGGAGACAAAAGAAAGATAGTTAATGACTTCAGCTTTAACCTTATTTTCCTCCATCACATGAATGACATCAGAAAGATGACATAGTCTGCTTCGTTTGCCAGGAAACTTAGATTCTGAACGAGCAATGCTAAATGCCATTTCTTGAAGCAAGTCATGTATTTCTAGCTTGTTATTAGTAGTAGTTATGAGACACTTATCAATAAGAGTGCTTATATCGCAAACCACAGGCCGACAATAAATGACATCTAATATTATTGTAGCTTGTTTTCGCTTATATCCTTTGAAGAAATGTGCTATATCAAAAAATATGGATTGTTGTTCTACATCCAACCCATCGTAACTAATTCTTAATGCATTTTCAATTCGAGGGTTTTGCGCTTGTTTCTTCAATGCACTGTACCATTCTTCCCTGCTTTTACCATAGAGAGAGGAACCCAAAACTACAAGAGCCAACGGATTGCCCTGCACATGACTTGCAATCTTTCCTATCAAGTATCTATGTTCATTTGTGGAGATGCAATTCTTCAAGGCTTTTGAGCTAAAGAGTTGAAAAGCTTCTTCATGGCTCAACCTCTTAACCTCGTATATTTCGTCAACTACATTGTTAAGCACTTGTTTGTCCCTACTTGTCATGAGAACTTTACTACCCGGACCTAATGATCTGTGTAGTCCATGAAGCAACACTTCCCAATCTTCCAAAGGCATTAAATCATCCACATCGTCCAGAACAATAAAAACCTTTTTACGACGAAGTCTATCCCTCACAAAAGTATCTCGAAAACTCAACGAGCCCATGTTTAGAATTTCTTGGCCAAGCAGTTGTGAAAGAAAGCTTCTTTGCAAATCAGCCATGGAAGTTGTTTTTAATTGTTGCCTAAAGTTTGCATCAAAGATTCCTTCAAATCGAGAACGAACCTTGTTGCACACAGCTTCAGCAATCGTTGTCTTACCTATGCCACCCATTCCCCATATCCCTACAACGAGAACATCTTGAGATTCCATATTTAACAAAGACTCAACTTTGTTGACACGAACATCAATTCCAACTAGACCCGTAGTGTGACTTGAAGACATGCCATGCAATTTGTTCAAAACATCTCCAACGATTTTCTCAATAAATTCAGACTCCGTCCTAACAAATAAGAAGAACACACACATATTTGTTAGTCAAAATGGACCGTACTAGAAGAAACAACAAAACAAATAAACATATCATTGCTACAATTGATCAATCCTTGAGCGTCATTATTGGCAATGGATAGTGCCAATGTAACACATGAATTGATAATAACATTGAGTAGTAGAGACTAGTGACGGTCCATTAAAAAATATAGGATCTGAATTTTACGTTGGGATAGAAAAAGGAGAGCCTCCATTTATGTTCTTGTCTTTTAGAACATGAGCATGTAATCATAAACCTGGACAAGATTCTCTTATTAGGCCTCTGCAGAGAAAGCATTTGATTTCAGACACATACAACAGCTCCCTACTTATCCATTGCTACGATTAATCAATCCTTTAAACTACTTGTAATCAAAGAAAGTCATTGAAATGGATATATTTCAAGAGCTTACACAAACTCCCCTGAGCTCCGTCCGGCTAGATCGGCTGCATCCGTCAAAGCGTCTCTGAAGCTCTGCACTTTGTCCATCGTCAAAGGTTTCTTCTTTACAAGTCTAGCAAACATATCTCCAAAGCTTCCTGTTTGATTTCGTACATGAGATGGATCCACCTGGTAGAATACCGGAATAACTATCTGTCCATTATTTTTTCTACACTCGAAAATCTTTGCAAGCTCCTCTAAGCACCATTTGGAAGATGCATATTTTTCAGAAAAAACAACCACAGAAAGCTTGGCGTCTGCAATTGTCCTCAGAAGTGATGCCGAAATCTCCTCTCCTCTCACAAGCTGATTATCTATGAAAGTAAGGATTTGTTTCCGGTTCAAAGCAGCATAGAGGTGGCTGGTAAAACCAGCACGAGTGTCTTCTCCTCTGAAACTAAGGAAGACATCAAATTTTTCTTGTGTTGGGGCGTTGGTTAAGGTGGGACGAGGAGATGACGCCGGAGAAATATTCCAGCTTTGTTTGATACTTCTGCATATAAAAATATACAGAAAGATAGAGAGAAATACGAAAAATATCACCATTGTTTCGTGGAGAAACAAGAGTAAGACTGTCTGCAGGGAGAGAATGCAAGTAACTCAAGGAATGATTTTGAATCTGAGGCTTACGTTAAGGGCTATGGCTCTGGCTCAGGCAAATGCGTAATAGTATTAATGAGGGTTCCAAGTATTTTCATTGTTGACTTCCTGGAAATTGTCCAGCTGACTAGCCATTATCTGTAAAGTAGAGAAAAAAAGGGGGGAAATATATTCTCAATCATCTGCAGATGTGCTTATTCTCAACGAAAGTTTATATCCTTATATTCTCATTTTATAATATGAAAGATTGAATGTTATTCTTTTTTTTTTGGCAATTGTGTAAATATTTTTTCAACAGTGCTTGGTACCATTTTTATTGAAAACGCGTAATCTATTGAAAAGAAAAGGCATAAAGGTGTGAGAACAAGAACCTAAAGTTTATACCACTTTTATTTTAATTTTATATAAATAATATTTATTTTTGTTTATTTTTATAAGTATATGTTCTTAGTTTTTGTTTTTAATTTTTATTATTTTTTATTTTGTTGAGGTTGTATTTTCTTATTGAATTTAGTTCTTATATTTTAATTTATATTGATCATCATTTAAAACTTAATATTTTTTTTTATTCTTCAAATATCACCACGAAACAATGGTGATATTTTTATCTCCACAATTTAGTTCTTATTTGTTTATTTATATTTGTTTATTAAAAATCAAAAAAATAAAAGAATTAAAGTTAAATAAAAAAATCAAAATACAAAATAAAAGATTCACGTCGCAGGGCAAACCGATAACTTGTTATATTATATAAACTAGATAGTGCCCCCGCGCTTCGCCGCGGGCGGCACAATATATTTTTCAACGTAAAAAATATTAATTGTGTATTATTTTTATTATAATATAAATTTAGTTAAAATAATAAATTTGTGCAGAATTCTTGTCAAGTGAAAGTTTTTAATAAAATATATGAATTTTAAAGCGATATAAATTTATCTGTTTAGTAGTTCCCAACGAAATAACCAGCATAAATTTATCATCATCAATAAAAAGCAAGAAAACTCGGATATCTGATTTATTGAGTTAAATGTATTAAGATTAGTTCATTTTATAATTCAATCTAAATAAAAAAAAATACATGGCACTATTATTAGCCATGGCACCCGCACCTCGTCGCGGATGGAACCATATTTTTTTCAATGTAAAAAAATATTTATTATGTATGATTTTTTTATCATAGCATAAATTTAGACAAAATAATAAATTTGAACATAATTTTTGTGAAGTGAAAGTTTTCTATAAAATATATGAATTTTAAATGGACATAAATTTATCTGTTTAGTAGGTTTCAATGAAATAACCAGTATAAAATAAGTGTTAATTTTTTATCCACAAAAAAGACGAAAAAATAACTCGAAAATATATCCATTATCATTACTTACTACAACAGTTAAAATTATTATCAACATTATCGTCAAAATAATTAAAATAATTTAATTCCCATGAAAAATTATTAAAAAAAACAAAAGATTTTTTAAAAAAAAAATAATAAAAAACCAATAACAAAAATTATCATTATCACAGCGCAAATAGTAAAATCATAAAAATCATTTAATCCAAAGAAAAAATAAAAATAATAGAAAACAAAAACAAATCAAGGGAAAAAGGAAGCAATATGAAATTTAAAATGGCTACCAATTTAAATTTAAATCTCAGGATTGAACCAATAAACAAATCCCAAAAAAAAACTAAAAATATAGATGTATAAATACGAATAAAAAATATACATTGTCTAAGAGTTTAAAATAAATAAATAGATAAATGAATTAATATAAAAGAACCCTCCAATAATCAAATAAAAAACAATAAATAGTTAATTTTTCTATCGACAAAAAGATGAATACATAAATTGAAATATATCCTTATGTTAGTGTTATTATCATTATTATAACAGTTAAAATTATTATCACCATTACTGTCAAAACAATATCAATAATTTAATTGTCATGAAAAATCATTAAAAAAAAAGCAAAATATTTTTGTATAAAAAAGAAAATAAAACCACTAAAATTATCATGATCATTGCATAAATAGTCAAATTATAAAAATCACCCAATCCAAAGAACAAAAAAAAAAGAAGCAAAAAACAAAACAAATGAACAAAGAGAAAAAAGGAGCAATATTAATAGTAAAATGATTATTATAATAGTTAAAATTATTATCAATATTATTGTCAGAACAATTAAAATAATTAAATTGCTATGGAAAATCATTACAAAACAGCAAAAGATTTGTATAAAAAAATGTAAAAATAACAAATCAATTACTATCAAATATCAATAAAATAAATAAATTAATATCAAATAAAAAATGATCATTATTCAAAAAAAAACAAATGAATTAATATCAAATAAAAAATTAATTTTCTTACGTTTCATGATTATGGTGCTTCTTCACATCAATTGAGATGTCAGGTTTGTAGGGCTCAAATCAGAAAACGAAAATGCTTCAATTATTCAAGCAGATAAACAAACTTTCATTTTCTTACGTTTCAATTTTATTAGCCCCTTTTACATCATGTATTTCAACACTAGGTTCTTGACCATGTTCTGATCTTGTCATAAGTCTGAGTCATGGTGATGACCAAACTGCCTATGACATTATCAAGGTTCGTATTTCCTAACCAAGTGCATTGATATCATGTGCTCAGGAACGGCAAAACAGGATTGCTGTTAATAATTTAATGCATTTGGCAAAGAGAACGTCTGCCTAATTCATTCCTTGATTTTCCATGCCCTGCCATTACTGAATCATACTGGCGCCTTCGTTTCACAAGAACCTCATTGTCAAGATCACTCAGGTCCACCGCAATGTGCCCTTTCAGACCTTCTTTCACTCCTGTAAGACTTAAGACGGTTCTCAATGCACGAGCATCACTCTCTATACAACCCACACACATCAATGGCTATCAATGCGTATCAATATCATACATCAACACATTACTTATGCACTCAAGATCACTTATAACCATAATGATGGTGATAACGATAATATTGCCAGTAATAATTAGAATATTAATTATTTACAATATGTGTGCTGTGAAAATATATTTTCGATACTTTAACTTGTGAACTACAAACGACATATACACAAGAAAATGAAATTACAAACGCATCCCATTTATCAAATGCATTACCCCCACAAAGTTTAAGTTTTCAATGACAAACTAATCCTTGAAATTACAAACACATACCATGCAATGATAATATGAGAACTTGAAAACAAATCCACTAAGCCTTCAAATGTAAATGTCAGGTCTTTAAAATTAGAAAGAAAAAAGTCTTCATGTGAACTCAACATATGAAAATAATAAGAGAAGTGGAAGAAGAAGAAGAAGAGGGAACCTGCTAAGGGGTCGTAGAAACCACCAAGTTGAAGGTGTTTTCCATCTCTTGGAGTATGGCTACCAGCAACAACAATTCTGTAAAATGCCCCATAATGATTTTTCATCCCACGTTAGCTAAACTGTTTTTTCAACTCTGTTCAATAATATTGTTAGAAAAAAATTATCAATTTTAAAAATTACAAAAGTTATAAAACAAAATTAGCAATTAAAAGAATAATAATCAAATTTGATAGGAAAATAAACCTAAGAAAGATGAAAATTGAAAAAAAAATATTTCTTAAAATTATTCCAAATAAAAAATAGTAAAAACAAATGGGAACCAAATTTGAAGGAATTAAAAATTAAAGGCTACATTAAATTTTGAAAGGGTAGGTGTAGAAGTTAAGAAGTAGAGAGAAAAGAAAAGGAAATGCCAAGCTAATTCAAGTGTTGTGTCGTAGAATGTGATATTTGATCTCTTGATAGTCTCACATGCATTACCCATGCATGCATTAGCAAAAAAATATTACTACTATTTACATATATTGAATTACAAAATTATCCATAAACTAACTTGATAATAACAAAAAAAAAATTAAGTGCAAATACAAAAAAACACAACATAAGCTATAGAAAATCCATTGTTAAGGGCATGCAAAAAGTTTTACTTTTTTTTTTAGAAATAAGACAAAAACACCCATGAACATCAGCTTAAAAAAATTGAATCTAAGAATATAAGAGTTATTTTATAATGCATTGCCCCGTTTATATCATGCAATGACAAATGTACCATTGTGAAATGACTTAGTTAAACCTCAATAATAATTTTTGGTGTTCTATTTTTAGGGGGAAATGGGTAATTGATTCTAGAGTTTAAAAAATCACTGATTGCCTTGCTTTTTTTGACCTTTGTCCCCCGTCTTTCATTTTCATTCTCACCTAACATTTGATCCTATAAGGGTTAAACAAAAGAAGAAAAGTGATGCAAAAACACTATAAATAATAAGTCTATAATATTTTATGATGGGATATATACTCATTTTGCAATATAAATTTCCCATACGTTTTAGGTTTTCTTATATTAATAATAATAAAAAAAAATGACAAGGAAAGATTGTTGGATTGTGTGTTAGCAATAAATAAATAAAAATAAATAACAAGGAAAAGGATTCGTATAGTACCAGAGGTAGTAGCTAGTACAGGTATCTTGAAAATTACCTGTAGAACAATTTGCATTTAAAGCTTTTGTTTGTTATTCGTAACAAACAATGTCTCTAACAGACGAAGTGTCGTCGGCCCGTATATTTTCATCAAAGTGCAGATATACCCCACAACTTTTCAACTCGCAAGGCTCTCGGATAACATCTCTCTTCCCATTTCGGAGAACATGACTCACCAAATTGCTCATTTCAATGTAGAATTTGAATGTAACTTCTTTGCCAGAATATTCACGTAAAAGATCTACGAATTCGTGCTCGTACTGTAGAAACATGTGATCCGAGTGCCATGAATTAAAGATATTGGATTCATCATAGAGTCTGTACTGTAGAAACACTACACCATCATGAAGCTCAAGATATATTCTACAAAGATCCAAGTGACGTTTCTTCGACAACTTGTAAGAGATGATCTTGGAAAAGAAGTCTTCATCACCATCACCATCACCATCACCATCACCATGATGAAGCTCAAGATATATACTACAAAACTTTAAGGGAAGAGGGAGTAGAAAGACAAGGCAGAAAGCAATTCCCTTGAGCTGATGACAATTTGATGGCAGCTGTATGGTGAGTGAAGATCCAATTCCTTTGGCACCGAACCATTCTGGAATTTCACTCCCCGGTAGAATCATTCTAATAATGTCACGTGGGACCATCTCTCCAGACTACAAGACAAAAGTCACATTTCAAAAAATTTACGAGACAAGCAAGAAAGAGAGAAAAAAGAAATACAGGGTTAAGAGTGATACCTGAATTTTCAAATGCATTGCTGCTATCAGTGGTTTTTGATCCAATTTGAAGCAATTTGCAAAATTATATAAACTGCCACCTCTACTTGATGAGTTGATTGATATCATGGTGGTTTCTAGTGATTTACAGTTAGGTGCTCTTAGACACCGCAGCGAACGTGGAAGCTCAGGTAACATTTTAATACTTGTTGTAAGAAATGATATAAGTTGTGAATGAAAAAGGATTATAGAACAATGAGATTGTTCTTCTGCATAATTTGCAGAGACTATTCTTTCCCTTCTTATTTTTTGTATTAATCTGTTTTTTTTTTTTTATTTACACACATATCAGCCATACATATATATAGCACAAGACTAGCTAATCTCGTACATCCCACGAGAAGAAGATGGAAAACAAAAAGGAATTACACAGCTGCCAAAATACCTGCATGTCAGGATTGTTGGCAGAAAAACATAATAAAAAGGTATAACCGAAAATGTGTGCTGTAAAGCACAACTGAAGGACAATCATCCCTTTTCTTCTAACAGCTCATTGTCCTTTTCATTCTTCAATATTTCATTCTTTAACAGTCCCCCACAAGATGGAGCATAGTAGTTCACAATGCCCATCTTGGACATATGGGAAGTCAGCAAAATTGCAGAAAGGGCCTTTGTGAACACATCTGCCAGTTGGAATTTCGTAGAGATGTGTGCTGTCTTAAGGATTCCTTCTTGAATTTTATCACGAATGAGATGACAGTCTAATTCGATGTGCTTGGTCCTTTCATGGAATACTGGGTTCGAAGCAATGTGTAAAGCTGCCTTGTTGTCACAAAACAACTTAGCAGCATGGGAATGAGAAACTTGCAAATCATTGAGGAGAAACCGTAGCCAAGTAATTTCTGAGCTAGTAGTGGCCATCGCACGGTACTCAGCTTCTGCTGAAGATCGAGACACAACTGTTTGCTTCTTAGATTTCCATGAAACCATAGATGAACCAAGAAAAATGCAAAAACCAGAGACTGAACGTCTGGTGTCAGGACAGGATGCCCAATCAGAGTCGCAATATGCCATTATGTCTAAGGAATTATCAGAAGGGAAGAACAGACCTTGTCCAGGAGCACCTTTAAGATACCTCAGAACCTTGTACGCAGCTGACAGATGCAAGTCTGTGGGATTATCCATGAATTGGCTCAAAATCTGCACACTATAAGATATATCTGGCCTAGTTATAGTTAAGTATAAAAGTTGACCAACCAATTTCCTGTAATAGGTGGGATTGAGCAGAATGTCACCCTTTCCTCTGCTAAGGTGCAGATTTTGTTCCATTGGCAACTTAGAAGGACGGCAGCCCAGTGTACCTGAATTGGCTAGAATATCCAAGGCATATTTTCTTTGACATATCTGTATTCCCGTGGCTGTTCTTGCGATTTCAATTCCAAGGAAATACCTCAGCTTTCCCAAGTCTTTGATTTTGAATTTGTCATTAAGAAAAACCTTAATTTTCTCAACAACAAGAGGAGAGTCACTTGCCACTATGATATCGTCAACATAAACCAATAATGCTGTGAAGGAATGATCATCTTGCTTGATAAACAAACTGTAATCAGCCTTGGACTGACGGAAGCCAAAATCAAGCAGTGCAGTGGAGAATTTCGAGTACCACTGTCTTGAGGCCTGTTTCAAACCATAAAGGCTCTTGAGAAGCTTACAAACTTGATGAGGTGAACCTTGAGTATATCCAGGTGGGGGTTTCATATATATTTCCTCCTGCAAATCCCCATGAAGGAATGCGTTGTTAACATCGAATTGGTACAAACCCCACCCTCGAACTGCAGCAATGGCCAATAGACAGCGCACTGTGACCAACTTAGCAACAGGTGAAAACGTCTCATGATAATCAATGCCCTCTTGTTGCGTGTATCCTTTGGCAACCAAACGTGCTTTAAATCTCTCAATGCTCCCATCAGAATGGTATTTTATCTTGTAAACATACTTGCAGTCAATTGGCCTCTTACCAGTAGGGAGATCAGTCATTATCCAAGTTTGGTTGGATTCCAAAGCATTCAATTCATGCTGCATGGCTGCACGCCAGTGAGGCTCGAGAACAGCTTGAGCATATGTTTGGGGCTCAGTGTGTGAAGAAATGGAAGCAGTGAAAACTTGAAAGGGGTGAGAAAACTGACTATATGAAAGGAATTGATTTAAGGGAAATGATGTACCTGGAAGAACCTCATGTAACTTGGCCTTGACTGGACTGGAAGAGTTGAAGGAGGCCATCTGACAGTGGAAGTCTTGCAAATATTTCGGAGCCTGTCTCATTCTATCAGATTTTCTAACAGGAAGGTGAGGATGGGAAGGAGGAGATGATGTTGAAGGGATGGAAGAGTGTGATTGATCTGAAAGGGGCAGGTTGAGTGGTGAGTTAACAGGTGAGCATGGTTCAAGGGAAGTGATTATGGTGGGGGTTATATCGGCTGAATTGAGTGAAGTGTGCTTAATGGTTAAAGGATTTAAAGTGGGGACTGTCTGCAATTGTTGCACCACAGGGGGAATTGTATCAAAAGGGTCTTCTGTGGTGGTGTTAAAAGGAAAATGATGTTCATGAAAGACCACATTTCTGGATAAAAACGTCTCCTTAGTCTCTATGTCTAACAATTTATACCCTTTTACCCCAAATGGATAACCAAGAAAGACACATCTTCTAGCTCTAGGATCGAATTTTCTTCTTCCCTGACTCAAAGTATTAGCAAAACAGAGGCACCCAAAAACCTTGAAATGATCATAAGTAGGCTTAACTTTGAAAATGGCTTCATAGGGTGTTTTATTGTTCAGCAAAGGTGTGGGAATTCGATTTATTATATATGCTGCAGTGAGAACACAATCATTCCAGAATTCAAGAGGTAATTTTGCTTGAAACCTAAGAGCTCTAGCAACATTTAAAATGTGTTGGTGCTTTCTCTCAACTATCCCATTTTGTTGTGGTGTTTCTACACAAGTCTTTTGATGAATGATGCCATAGGAATGATAGAAATCTGCCATATGAAACTCTGTCCCATTATCACTTCTCAAGTACTTGATTCTAGTTTCAAATTGAGTGCAGACTAGGTTATAAAAGGTTTCTAAGGCTCTTTGTGTATCTGACTTGTTCTTGAGTAAGTAAACCCAAGTGCTACGGGACATATCATCAACTATGGTTAGAAAATACCTACTTCCATCATAAGCAGCCGTAGAGTATGGTCCCCATAAATCACAGTGTATAAGTTCAAAATTATGAGAGGATTTGTGCAAACTTTGGTTAAAAGGGAGTTTATGCTGTTTTGCCATGGGACAAATAGAACATGGAATTTCATTAATAATAGGATAAGAGTCCTTGATTACAATGGGATCCGTAATCAATCTTAATCTAGAATTGGAAATATGGCCTAAACGGTAATGCCACAAATTTGGAACAGGAGCAACATTTGCAGCATACGCAGAATGTAGGTGATGCATGTTAAGGTATTTGGATAGTTTACACATCAAAGCATTAGGGGGTACTTGAATGTGTTGAAATTGGTATAAGCCACTCTTCATCTCACCCAGTCCAATCGTTGTCCATGATGTGAGGTCCTGGAAAAAACAAGTGTTGAACAAGAAAACAAAACAACAAGGGATGCCTCTTGTTAGAGTTGGTGCAGAGATAAGATTGAAGGTAAAGGAGGGGACACACAAAACATTTTCAAGAGTGATCATATTTGAGAGCTTGACTGTGCCCGTGTGTGTGACTGGAACTTCTTGACCATTTGGTAGCCTTACATTATATGACACAGTGGTTGTGATTTGTGTGAAAAATATAGTGCTACAGATCATATGATCTGTAGCCCCCGTGTCTATGATCCAAGGGACATTAGTGATATCAAAATGTTTTCGTGTATAGGTGGAGAGGCAAGTAGTAATACCAGACATTGATGGGAGGTTGGTGGAATTGGCCATGGAAGAGGCTGAATTTGAGGACGTGTTGTTATGAGTGTCTGTTGAGTTGTGTTTGTCATGCAGTAGCTGCAAAATCGTCTGATATTGTGTTGAAATCAAATCCATCTTCTCAGTATGGTTCTTTGAAGGGTCCACTGCTGCTACCATGTTGGTTTGCCGTGTATAACCATTTGGTCTCCTTACCCTGTCAAACAGCTTGTGCCCAGGTGGATACCCCACTAATTTGTAGCATTTCTCTGCCAAGTGGCCATTCTGGTTGCAGTGGCTACATATGGGGGGTTTTGAATTGCCTGCCTTGAAACAATTCTCTAGAGTGTGTCCTTGGATCTTGCAGTGATGACAGTAAGGCCTGTTGGAAGGCTTGTAGTTTGTGGACATATTTCTGGAGAGGAGAGCCATTGAGTCTGAAGAAGATGTGTTAAGCAACATCTGGTGTTGTTTTTCTTGTTGTTGGACAAGAGAGAAAACTTTGCTTACTTGGGGTATTGGGTCCATTATCATGATTTGATCCCGTATGTTTGAGTATGTCTCATTTAATCCCATGAGGAACTGGATTACACAATCTTGCTGATAACGATCAGTCAAGATCTTCATTTGCCCACAGGAGCATTCGGGCAGGGGACAATGCAGTGCAAGTTCATCCCAAATGGATTTCAGCTTCCCATAGTAAACATTGACTGAATCACTTCCCTGTGTTGAATTTGCCAAAGCCCCTTTCAGCTGGAAAATTCGTGGTCCATTTTGTTGAGTGAGCCTTTCACATAGCTCATTCCAGATTTCATGTGCATTGTCTACAAGTATGAAGGAGGATTTCACAGAAGGACTTACTGAGTTGTGAATCCAAGAGACAATCATATCATTGCATCTTTCCCAAGCTTCGAAGAGGGGATCAGTGGGGTCTGTGGGTTTTGTGATACTGCCATCAACAAAACCAAGCTTGTTCTTGGCTCTAAGAACCCTTTTCATGGCTCTTGCCCAAGTGACATAGTTTTCTGTGGTTAAAAGATCAGTTACTAAGCTCAGAACTGATGTATCACTGTTGTCTAATCGGTATGGATTATTTTGGTCTGATAAGTTGTGGAAGCGTGAATTTGATTGCATGGTTGAGGTTGGTGTTTGTTGGTTTACAGTTTCCATAGCTATTTAGTGAGCGTGAAGCTCTGATACCATGTAAGAAATGATATAAGTTGTGAATGAAAAAGGATTATAGAACAATGAGATTGTTCTTCTGCATAATTTGCAGAGACTATTCTTTCCCTTCTTATTTTTTGTATTAATCTGTTTTTTTTTATTTATTTACACACATATCAGCCATACATATATATAGCACAAGACTAGCTAATCTCGTACATCCCACGAGAAGAAGATGGAAAACAAAAAGGAATTACACAGCTGCCAAAATACCTGCATGTCAGGATTGTTGGCAGAAAAACAGAATAAAAAGGTATAACCGAAAATGTGTGCTGTAAAGCACAACTGAAGGACAATCATCCCTTTTCTTCTAACAGCTCATTGTCCTTTTCATTCTTCAATATTTCATTCTTTAACACTTGTTCCATCCAAACGCAGCTCAGCCAAACGCACCATATCTTTGATTGACAAGGGTAGCTCTTTGATGCCTGTGTTATCCAAGAAAATCCAAATCAAAGAATCCATAGGCACTGTGATTTCCGGGAAGCTCTCTAGTTTTGAGCAACCACTTACAGACAACAAATAGAGTTTTTTGAGAAACTGGATTGATGAGGGCACCTCTGTAATGGCAGTCTCACCTAGATATAATGTTTCTATATCCCTTGAAATCTCTGGAAACTTGGTGATCTTTGAGCAACCGCTTAGATCAAGATGTTCCACCTTGCTAGTGACTGATTCTGGAACTTCTTTCATTGAAGTTTCTTTTAATGATAACCATTCCATATTTTGTGAAATCGTTGGACACTTGGTTATATCTAGGCAACGATCTATATGAAGTTTCTTGAGAACCTTTGAATCAAGCATCGGAAAACTTCTAAGATTATTGCAACCACTGAGATCAAGATTTTCCAGCTTGTGAAGATGTTGAAGAGATGACGGAACCTCAGTTAAACTTGAACAGCCCACAAGTCTCAAGCTTACTAAATTTTTGGCCTTCGATAGATCTGGCAATTCTGTCAAATATTTAGAGCGAAACAGGTTAATGGCTCTTAAATTTCCAACATCCTGTCAACAAAAAAAGGCATAATTAGAGAGTAAGCACCTCCTCCTTCATATTTCTGATCATACATCAGCAGCAATCAAATCATACCTGCACTCCTGTCCATAGTTTTTCAACCTTGCTATAGCTTAAGTGAAGCTCGACAAGGTGTTCAGCACAAAAACTTTGCGGCAAAGATTTCGACGGGAATCTTTCCCAGTGAAAATATACCAGCTTATTAGAAAGATAATCAAGGCTAGTAGAAGGAAGGAGTATTTTATCTTCGTCGAAGAAATGATTGCCATAGAAGTTGAGAAATCTAAGACCATCCATCCTTGCGAAGGCATCAGGTTTCAAGTGTATCTGTCTTGGTAAATTGGATATGTCCAAAGATATGCCTTCAATTTCCTCAGTTCCCTGTTAAACAAGAATAAATAAAGAATACACAGACAATCATGCAATATACGTAAAACATCAACTTTTTAGCAAATATGAAACCTCTCAGTTAGTATGTAAGAGGAGAGAAAAGAACGATAGTTAATGACTTCAGCTTTAACCTTATTTTCCTCCAAGACATGAACGATGTCGGGAACATGACACAACCTGCTTCGTTTGCCAGGAGACTTTTGTTCACGAACAATGTTAAATGCCATTTCTTGTAGCAAGTCATGCATTTCTAGCAAGTTATGAGAAGTAGTTACAAGACACTTATCAATAAGAGTTGTTATATCGTATCTCACAGACCGACTATAAATGCCCTTCAATATTCTTCTAGCTTGTTTTTGATGAAATCTTATGAAGAGATGTGCTATATCAAGAAATATGGATTTTTGCTCTTCATCCAACCCATAGTAACTAATTATCAACGCATCTTTGATTTGAACATTCTGAGCTAGTTTATCCAATGCACTTCTCCATTCTTTTGTGCTTTTACCATAGAGAGAGGCACCCAAAACCATAAGAGCCAACGGATTGCCCTGCACACGACTTGTAATCATTTTTATCAAGCATATATGTTCATTTGTGGAGATGCAATTCTTCAAGGCTTTTGAGCTAAAGAGTTGAAAAGCTTCTTTATCGCTCAACCTCTCAACCTCGAATATTTTGTCAACAGCATTGTTAAGCACTTGTTTGTCCCTACTTGTCATGAGAACTTTACTACCTGGACCAAATGATCCACAAAGATCTTTCCATTCTTCCAAAGGCATTGAATCATCAACATCATCCAGAACAATAAAAACCTTTTTACGACCAAGTCTATCCCTCACAAAATTATCTCGAAAACTCAAGAAGCCCCTGTTCAGAATTTCTTGGCCAAGCAGTTCTAAAAGAAACCTTCTTTGCAAATCAGCCATGGAACCTGTTTTAAAGTTTGCAAAAAAGATTCCTTCAAATTGAGAACGAACCTTGTTGCACACAGCTTCAGCAATCGTTGTCTTACCTATACCACCCATTCCCCATATCCCTACAATGACAACATCTTGAGATTCCATCTTTAACAAAGCCTCAAGTTTGTTGACACGAACATCAATTCCAAATAGACCCGTTGTGTGACTTGAAGACATGCCATCCAATTTGTTCAAAATATCTCCAACGATTTTCTCAATAAATTCGGACTCCGTCCTGACAAACAAGAAGAACACACATATATTTGTTAGTCAAAATTTAACACAAGAATTTCCAGGTACCTGCTTTCTGTCTCCTAAAGCTTAAGATCCGTACAAGTATTTCGCTACAATGTTTTCATAATCATATAAAATAAATATAAATTCATAGAGCTCATCATTTTCAATATATAATTTTAAATTAAATTTCAAATCCTCTACAAATGAACAAATATTTTCTTATGGGATATATTTCAAGAGCTTACTGATCAGACTTCCCTAGACTCCATCCGGCTAGATTGGCTGCATCCGTCAAAGCGTCTCTGAAGCTCTGTACTTCGTCCTTCGTCAAACGTTTCTTCTTTACAAGTCCAGCGAACAAATCTCCAAAGCTTCCTGTTTGATTTCTTATATGAGATGGATCCACGTGGTAGAATACCGGAATAACTATCTGTCCATTATATTTTCTACATTCAAAAATCTTTGCAAGCTCCTCTAAGCACCATTTGGAAGATGCATAATTTTCAGAAAAAACAACCACAGAAAGCTTGGCCTCTTCAATTGCTCTCAGAAGTGATGTCGAAATCTCCTCTCCTCTCACAAGCTTATCATCTATGAAAGTACGGATTTGTTTCCGATTCAAAGCAGCATAGAGGTGGCTGGTAAAACCAACACGAGTGTCTTCTCCTCTGAAACTAAGGAAGACATCAAATTTTTCTTGTGTTTGGGCGTTGGTTAAGGTGGGAGGAGAAGATGACGCCGGAGAAATATTCCAGCTTTCTTTGATAATTCTGCATATATAAATAAACAGAATGATAGAGAGAAATACGAAAAATATCACCATTGTTTTGTGGAAAAACAAGAGTAAGACTCTGGTTGTAAGAGGTCAGTCTGCAGGGAGAGAATGGAAGTAACTCCAGGAATGATTTTGAATCTGAGGCTTAGGCTTCCGTGTAGGACTCTGGCTCAGGCATATGCATAATTGTATTAATTACGGTTCCAAGCATTTTCCTGGAAATTACAGATGATGGTCATTGTTGACTTCCTAGAAATTGTCCTTGCACACAAGTCTTCAAATTCTTATTTGTTTATTTGTGATTTTGGTGGGATAAGGCATCAAGCCAGAGGACTTTGCTGACTTCATATGTGTGGTGTTTCCACTGTAGCCCTAGACACAGGCTATTGTGGATTCACACAGTGTTTTTTTTTTTTTGATTTCTTTTTTCATGAATTTTTTTTATGATTAAAGTTTTTTTTTTGCTTATATATAATTTATTTATATAAAAAAAAATTGATTTTTTTTTCTGATTCTTTTTTTTCTTTTTTTTTCGTTTCTTTCTTTTCTTTTTTCTTTTTTCTGATTTTTTTTTCGTTTATTTTTTTTTCTTTTTTCTGATTTGTTTTTTCATGAAGTTTTTTTATGATTAAAGTTTTTTTTTCTTATATATAATTTATTTATATAAAATTAAAATTAAAATAGAAAAATTATTATTATATTAAATATCCAGTCTACAGGAACGACTCGATCTGTTATTATTATATTAAATTTTGCATATATAGATATTATATTTCAATTTTACACCAGCAAATCCTATTAATTTTTTCAATCCCGACAATTATAAAAATTGCTTGCTCAGCCCACAACGTAGTGCGATCCATTTTTTTTAATTTTCAAGTCACGTAATTTTTTTGCCAGTTAGTTTTCATTTGATTTTTTATTTGATCTTTTGTTAAAGTTATTATGATTTTTTCATTCTTTCATTTTTTTTTATTTGTTCTTTATTTTTTTCTTTTATTGTTTTATTATTATTATTTTCAAATCAAATGAATCTTTTTTTACCTCATAATTTTTATTTTATGTTTTTTTTATCTTCTGTTAAAATTATTATCATTTGTTTAGTTTTTTATTTTTTTCATTATTAACACAATAATAATAATAATAATAATAATAATAATAATAATTTCAGTTATTTTCCTTACTTACTGTTTTATTAATGTTTTTCAGTCTTTTCCTTTCAGGACAATTCAATAATCTTTATTGTTTTAATAGTAATAACAATGATATTTTTTTATAATAGGGTATGATGATCTGTTTTATTATATTAAATTTTGCATATATAAATATTATATTATATTTTTGGACCAACATATCCTATTAATTTCTTTCATCCCAACAATTATAAAAAATTCTTACTCAGCCCGCAACGTAGTGCGATAATTTTTTTTTATTTTCAAGTCAAATGTTTTTTTCCAATCAATATTTTTTTTCATTTATTTTATTTTTTTATTTGCTCTTTTGTTAATGTTTTTAAGATTTTTTTAGCCTTTGATTTTATTTCGTTTTCTTCCCCTTATTAAAGCAATAATAATATTAATATTAAGAATAATAATAATAATTTTATTTTTTGTTCCTATGTGCTTTTTTATTAATTTTTTTTGTTTTTCTCTCAGATTTGTTGAATAATGTTTATTGTTTTGACAGTAATAGTGATGATAATTTTAGAAGTTAAGATTTCAATATTACTGTTAGTATAATAGAGGATGTTGATCCCTTTCAGTATATCAAATTTTATATGTTAAAATATTATATTTTAATCTCAATAACTGTAAAAAAAATTTGTTTCACCCGCACTATGCCCGCAACGTAGTGCGGGCATTTAGCTAGTTATATAATAAGGGGTGTGATTCTATGTGACAGGGAAGAACTCGTTACCCTATATAATCATAGATAATAGCAGATAGGAGGCAACCGACAAAACAATGGAAGGTTTGTCGGAACCCTTGGCCCTTTTTCGGCTCCTTCCTAGCCGGGCTGGGGTAGCCATGCCCGAACCCTACATCGTTCTCTCTAAACCCTGTACTTGGAAACTAAGGATGAAGTGGGTGTTCATTATACCGGTCTTAAATAAGGTGGTGATTGGTTTTGTGAGTTTTTATTTGTATTAAGCAAGAAAATCTTAAATTTTTTGATTATCATGCTATAAATAAGCCAGTTTGATGCTATTTTTTGATTATCATGCTATAAATAAGCCAGTTTGATGCTATTCATTCCTTGTGCTGTCAGTCGTCAGCTTTGCAAAGCACAAATATTTCAGGCAAAGTAGAGCCTGCTTATCAATTTAGAGTTCCAAGCACATCTCCTAGGAAACGTTACACCTCTCTCCTATTTATGTACAAGAAAATCCAAAACTTTGAGGTTGAGTTTTTGTACAAGAAATATACGTTCTCCCATTGTACATCTGTAGTGTTTCTTACTTTCGTTTTTCAGACTCAGCAGAAGCTGAAGAACACTTTCTTTTGTTGTTTTCGTCCATCAAATTTTCTCAAAGAATATCCAGTTCAGGGCATGAAAAAGAATGCGTCGTCCTCATTCCTTCTCTGCAATCACCACGAAAGCATCTTTCAGTGACCACCTACGCCTCTCACTTTTGGCAGGCGGGTTGATAACAGCCCTTTCAGCATTAGCTGCACGGTAACCAATGACAATCTCTCTTCTCTGTCGGGCTCGTAACAGTACTTCATAGAAACACAATTCCTCGCCTTCACTGAGGTAAAGATCTGCTTGCCTTATTTGTAGCTCATTTCCCTGATGAAAGCAAAATGTTCGTGGATGATGAGTTGAACTGATTAAAGAATCTTAAATTCTAACATCATCAATAGCAACAATTTCACTACTACAACAAAGAATCACTCTGATCAATGCTAGAGGGTGGTTCTGAGCAGTTCAGAGTGAGCACGCTAGCAAACCCTTCGCTGTTGTAGTCCAACATATTAACTAGCTTAATTTATAACAGCCATAATAATAATATGATTATTTCGATGCAGGGCTCACGGCATGCTACTTTGTCAATATAAGCAGGCATCAACGTCATTATGATATATGATTTAACATGATTGTTAAAAGTGCTTTCAATATCTTCCCTCAAGCAAGATTTGGCCAAAACCCATGAGCAATCTTGTTAAAAACATCACATTATAGTACTTGTCAATCTATCTCCTACCTACTGAGAACTTTCCAATTTTCAGCTGAATTGAGGAAGACTTTAGTACCTCGTTTGTTTTTTCTAACCTTTCACTCATGTTCATTCGAAATAAACATATAGATAAGGTGTTGACAAGCAAACTATGAGAAAAGAAAAAATTGCATGGACTTGCTGGAATTTTCTATTGAAATTTTGTAAGCTTACTTTGCCCTTCAAAATTTGACAGAAGAGAGACAGAAGAATACCTCCTCTGCAAAGAGCTCTTCTAGTACATCATTTATTTGTTGATCTTCTGCAACCATGGCCAATGCCATGCTGACAAGCTCATTTGATAAAACATAATCACTGATCTTCGACGTGCATAATAAATTTTTAGTTCTTGGGTCCAGAATTTCACTTATTATTACAGATTTATCCGAAGCCTGCTGCATCTCCCCAATCCACGAACCTTGAGAGAAGCTTCCTCTGCGAACCTGGTTTACCATTGGGAGACGCTTTGACTGCATGGATCATGAGAAAAAGAGCAAATGAATAAAAGGATCGATGAACACTAAATTGCACCATTATAGTTAACACATGGATTCTGTATAATTATCTTCTTGGGTTCAGGAGAAAAGAAACAAAATCTTTCTGGCTTTTCCTTGAAGTTGAAGTGGAGTCTAAGATTACAGGGCATCTTGGAGGATGGCGCAAAACTTCGAAAAAGGCTGAAAGGTGAAGAGCCCTATCGAGTCAACTTAAATGTAAACACAACCATCCAAAAACCCTAATAAAAAAGACAGAAAAATGTGATCTCATTCATTCTGGCTTGTTTTTGGAAACCCAAAGAGACTGTCCCTTCAAAGTACATAAATAATGGTTTCAGCTATATGTGTGAATTGTCTTTTAAGTCGTGAAATTTATACTGGCTAATAGAACTTATGCTGTATGAATGAGTCATAGCCTATCCACTAGAACTTTAGTTAGATCAAGTACCTGAATATCACGAATCGAGATCGGGAGTCGGCTTGAATGGCTGAATCTTCCACTGACTCATCAGCCAAAATTAAAATCTAAACACACCAAATACTGTATCAAAATCTTTTTAGCCAAGAATAAGGATAATTACATAAATAAACACACAATCCCACATGTCAAATAGTTTGATTCAAAACCCACTACTACTTTAGTATTATTCACTTACTGAATCAAAAGAGTGCAAAGGAAGACTTTCTAACTGACGTCTGATGACCGCATTTCCTTCTCGATTGACAAGGTGTATATTTTCCAATCTACTAAAGTCTAGACCACCATCAATAAGCTTCTTTTCCCTCTCATTTTCGGGAACATCATTGAACATCCAGAGCTCTGAACCTGGTGCTAGAAATGCATCCAGCACCTAAACATGCAGAGATGAGTAGCTGAAAATTACTATTGTTATAGAAAATGAAATAGTCTAAATGAGAAGAAGAAAAAAACAGAGAGAGCTCATTATTGCACAAAAAAGTAAATGTAGAAACTAGAAAGAATAGTTTCAATAGACACGCTTGTTTGCAACTACAACTGAAAATCCTGTAATAATAACACAGAAGAATTCAGAAATGTCTACCACCACTTTGCTGCAACGGAGAGTTATGATTTCATAATCCTCATAACATTACCATAATCATATCTTCCATGTCTCGTCTCCAACCACAGAGTAATATCCTTTCTGCCTGAATGATGCCTCTTTGACCTGAATGATGAAATTTATTATATCATGTAAGTTCTTCTTTTATGGTGGGCCCACTTACCTAATATCCACGGAAGGCATCATTCTAATGTTCACAGCTGAACTTGTCCTTAACCAAGCCGAGCACGATCTGCTATTTTCACTTTCATTTTTTTACCTTTTCAATTTTATTAGCCCCCTTTACATCTAATTTAGACAGGTTTTTTCAATATATTTTAGCATAAAAAATCAATTGAGATGTCAGGTTTGTAGGACTCCCATGGCTGCAAATCAGAGACGAAAATGCTTCAATTATTCAAGCAGATAAACAAACATTCATTTTTTACGTTTCAATTTTATTAGCCCCTTTTACATCATGTATTTCAACACTAGGTTCTTGACCATGTTCTGATCATGTCATAAGTCTGAGTCATGGTGATGACCAAACTGCCTATGACATTATCAAGGTTCATATTTCCTAACCAAGTGCATTGATATCATGTGCTCAGGAACGGCAAAACAGGATTTCTATTAATAATTTAATGCATTTGGCAAAGAGAAAGTCTGCTCAATTCATTCCTTGATTTTCCATGCCCTGCCATTACTGAATCATACTGGCGCCTTCGTTTCACAAGAATAAATCTAAGTGTGCTGGAATACTTTTTTATATATATGAACTAACTTTTTTTGAAAAGAAATCAAATTAAATTAATCTAAGTATTCTGGAATACTTTTAATATAATAATATAAAGAACAAATTTTAACAAAACAAAAACATAATTAAATTTTTTTTTATAACCATAATGATGGTGATAACGATAATATTGCCAGTAATAATTAGAATATTAATTATTTACAATATGTGTGCTGTGAAAATATATTTTCGATACTTTAACTTGTGAACTACAAACGACATATACACAAGAAAATGAAATTACAAACGCATCCCATTTATCAAATGCATTACCCCCACAAAGTTTAAGTTTTCAATGACAAACTAATCCTTGAAATTACAAACACATACCATGCAATGATAATATGAGAACTTGAAAACAAATCCACTAAGCCTTCAAATTTCAGGTCTTTAAAATTAGAAAGAAAAAACTCTTCATGTGAACTCAGCATATGAAAATAATAAGAGAAGTGGAAGAAGAAGAAGAAGAGGGAACCTGCTAAGGGGTCGTAGAAACCACCAAGTTGAAGATGTTTTCCATCTCTTGGAGTATGGCTACCAGCAGCAACAATTCTGTAATTCATAACCACACCAAATATCCTCTAATTATTATACAAGGCCGGAAAACGAACACAGCTTACATCATGTCATTCATAAGCCATTAGCCATCCATTATACATCAGGACACATGTTGTTGATTAAAATAATAAATCAAGACACATGTTATAGTTGATCAAAAATAATAAAGCGACCGTTTTATTATTCTAAACCAAACCATTTAACTAGTTATTGAGAGCAATTCAAACATTTTCATGAGGAGAAAAAAAATAATATCTAATATTGAATCATAAATCAAAATGCTTATATTGAATCTAATTAATTAATTTAATATCTAATAAAAAAATAGCTAAGATTCAGATGTTAACCTCGCAACACAAGACATGCACTTAATCATGTTTAATTATTATTATTTTTATAAATAATTTTTTTATTTAATTAAATAATTATTTATGTCAATAAAAGGTAAGAAAAAGTTGTCAAGAAAAACAAATGGAACACATCTATGAAGTTTAACTATAAAACAACTCAATATTAAATTGCAAAACTGGAAAAACATTTATCAATTTTAAAAATTGCAAAAGTTATAAAAAATATTAGCAATTAAAAGAATAATAATGAAATTTAACAGGAAAATAAACCTAAGAAAGATGAAAATTAAAAAAAAATGATTTCTTTAAATTATCTCAATTAAAAAATAGCAACCAAATATTAAAGATGGAATTTTAAAAGGGGTGGAATTAAAATAAATTATTCGAAATAAAAAATAGTAAAAACAAATGGGAACCAAATTTGATGGAATTAAAAATTAAGAAGTAGAGAGAAAAGAATATGAAAAAAGAGAAAAGATTAACAAACCGAATAATTTGGCCACATGCGCTACCTCATCACAGAGGTAATGATAGAATCGCATCCATTAGCAAAAAATATTAATATTATTTACATATATTAAATTACAAAATTATCCATAAACTAACTTGATAATAACAAAAAAATTTAACTAACTGCAAATACAAAAACACCCATGAACATAAGCTCAAAAAATTAAATCTAAGAATATAAGAGTTATTTTATAATGCATTGCCCATTTATATATCAAGCAATGACATGTTTATATATCAAGCAATGACAAAAAGACCATTGTGAAATTACTTAATTAACCTCAACAATAATTTTTGGTGTTCTATTTTTAAGGAAAAATGGGTAATTGATTATAGAGTTTAAAAAGTCACTGATTGCCTTGCTTTTTTGACCTTTGTCCCCTATCTTTCATTTTCATTCTCACTACAAGGGTTAAAAAATTTCCCATATGTTTTAGGTTTTCTTATATTAATAATAATAAAAAAATGACGAGGAAAGATTGTTGGATTGTGTGTATGCAATATATAAATAAAAATGACAAGGAAAAAGTTTACCTGAGGCAGTAGCTAGTACAGCTATCTTGAAAACTAATTGAAGAGCAATTTGCAGTAATTTCAGAGCTCTCTTTCTCCTTTCAATTACTTCTATATCTCCCTCCATTTTCTTTTAAGCTTTTGTTTGTTATTCTTAACAAACAAAGTGTTGTCGGCCTGTATATTTTCATCAAAGTGCAGATATACCCCACAACTTTTCAACTTGTAAGGCCTTCGGATAACATGATCCTTCCTGTTGCTCATTTCATTGTAGAATTTGAATGTAACTTCTTTGCCAGAAAATTTACGTAAAGGATCTACGAATCCGAGGTACTGTAGAAACATGTGATCCGAGTCACATGGCTTCAAGAACTTGTATCCAGTATAGTTGCTACTAGAAAAGAAGACTTCATCATCATCACCAGCACCATCACCGTTTTTACTCTTAAAATGACACTCAAGATATATTCCACAAACCTTGAAGTCATAAAACATGTCATGGGAGGGAAGACGGCGTAGAAAGACAAGGCAAAAGGCAATTCCCTTGAGCTGATGACAATTTGATGGCAACTGTACGGTGAGTGAAGATCCAATTCCTTTGTCACCGAACCATTCTGGAATTTCACTCCCCGGTAGAATCATTTGAATTTTTTCATAACCGATCTCCTCTCCAGACTGCAAGACAGAAGTCACATTTCGAAAATATGATGAAACAAGCAAGGAAGAGAGAAAAAAGAAATACGTACGGGGGTTAAGAGTGATACCTGAATTTTCAAATGCATTGCTTCAATCAGTGGTTTCTGATCCAATTTGAAGCAATTTGCAAAATTCAATACATCATATAAATCGTCGAAAATGATGGATGATATCATGGTGGTTTCTAGTGATTCACAGTTAGATGCTGATAGACTCCCCAGCGAAGGTGGAAGCTCAGGTAACGTTTTAATAGGTGTTCTATCCAAATACAAGGCACTCAAACATACCATATCTTTGATTGATAAGGGTAGCTCTTTGATACGCGTTCCACATAAAGATAGCTCTCTCAAAGATAACATATGCTTAAATAATGATGAGGGTATCTCTTTGATGCCTGTGTCATCCAAGTGAAGCTCCATCAAAGATTCTATAGGCTCTGTGATTTCTTGGAAGCTCTCAAGTTTTGAGCAATCACTCATACGCAATCTGCTGAGTTTTTTGAGAAACTGGATTGATGAGGGCACCTCTGTAATGGCAGTGCTACATAGATATAATGTTTCTATATCCCCTGAATCCACTGGAAACTTGGTCATCTTTGAGCAACCACTTAGATCAAGATACTTCAACTTGCTAGTGACTGATTGTGGAACTTCTTTGAGTGAAGTTCCATGTATTACCAACTCTTCCATATTTTGTGAAATCGTTGGACACTTGGTTATATCTAGGCATCGACATATAATAGTAAGTTTTTTGAGAACCTTTGAATCAAGCATCGGAAAACTTCTAAGATTAGAGCAAAACATGAGATCAATTTCTTCCAGCTTGTCAAGATGTTGAAGAGATGACGGAACCTCGGTTAAACTTGAACAACCTACAAGGTTCAAGCACACTAAATTTTTGGCCTTTGATAGATCTGGCAATTCTGTCAAATATTCAGAGCCAAACAGATTAATTTTTCTTAAATTTCCAATATCCTGTCAACAGAAGAAGGCATAATTAGAGCACATCCACCTTTATATTTCTGATCGTACATCTACAACAATCAAATCATACCTGCACTCCTGTCCATAGTTTTTCAACCTTGCTCTTGCTTAAGTGAAGCTCGACAAGGTGTTCAGCACAAAATCTTTGCGGCAAGGATCTCGAGGGGAATCCATCCCAACAAAAATATACCAGCTTATTAGAAAGATATTCGAGGCCAGTAGGAGGAAGGAGCATTTTATCATCTTCAGAGAAATGACTAGAATAGAATTTGAGAAGTCTAAGACCATCCATCATTGCGAAGGCATCAGGTTTCAAGTGTATCTGTCTCGATAACTTGGATATGTCCAGAGATATGCCTTCTATTTCCTCAGTAACCTGTTAAACAAGAATAAAGAATACACAGACAATCATGCAATATACGCAAAACATCAACTTTTTAGCAAATATGAAACCTATCGGTTAGTATGTAAGACGAGAGAAAAGAAAGATAGTTAATGACTTCAGCTTTAACCTTATTTTCCTCCATCGCACGAACGACATCAGGAAGATGTCACAACCTGCTTCGTTTGCCAGGAAACTTGGATTTTGCACGAACAATGCTAGATGCCATTTCTGTTAGGTATATTGCCATTTGTGGCAATATCCTACCATTGTTGAAAATGGTAACCAACCCACCATTGTTGAAAATGGTAAATTGCCTAAGTTTGGTGGCCAACCTTTGACTATGAAGAAAATTTGGTGGCCAACCATTTAAGATTGTCTCCTCATTCTTGCTATAAATAGAGGAGCTTCTTAGAGCTAAAAATGAGAGAGAGAGAGAGAGAGAGAGAGCAACACAAGTGAATGTGTTGTGGAGAGTGAGGGAGAAACACAAGTGAATGTGTTGTGTAGAGAGAGCTAGAGAGAGTTGATGAGTTGAGTAGAGTGGATGTAATCCTCCTCCTCTATATGTATTTATTGTAACTCTTTCTCTATCTCTAATACAATGTCTCTCTCCCGTGGATGTAGGCGGTTTTGCCGAACCACGTTAAATATTGTGTCAGTGTGCTTAAGCCTCCTATGAGCAAGTATTAGTACACCCCCGGTCCGCGTATGGGAGAGCCGGAATTTCCCAACAACTGGTATCAGAGCTGATGGTTTAAAGGGGTGTTTGATTTTGTTCAAAAATAAAAATTGTCAAAATTGTGTTTTGACCATAGCACTGTGTAGAGGAGGCCGAGACGAAGCCACTGGTGAAAACGACGTCAAAATCTGATGTCGGACATGGCCACACTCTCCAGCAGGGCATCTGCCCATGCGCCCCATGCGTCTTCTTCGCCCGGATTGGCTGCCCGACCCGAATACCAGTTGACCCCAACAACTTGTATCAGAGCCGTTGGTGTAGGTAGGTGTTTGATTTTTTGCAGAAAAATCAAAGTGCTCAAAAATGATTTTTGAGTATCTAATCTTCTAGAGGAGCTCACCACGATTCCAACGGTGTATAGCACACTTAATTCGGAGTTCAAACGAAGAAGTTATTGTCGGTCAAAGTTTTGACTGGAAAAGTCAACGTCACGTCACCGGCCAGTCAACGCCACGTCATCGGTGCCACGTCAGCGCCACGTCATCGGTCAAGTCAACAGTGCCATGTCACTGGTGGGATAAGATTCTGTACAGCAGAGTCTACGTGCAACCGGATCTGAGATTGAATTTGGGCCGTTCATCAGGCCAGACTTGTTTTGATCAAATCTTAGCTATCTGAAGTGCGATTTGGACGATTTCAGACTTGTTTCCAGCTAATTTGATCGTTCCGGATGCAATGGTACGGTCCGATCGTTGAGATTTGAGACCAAAAATGGCAGTGGCGAATTACCAAAAGAGATTGCCCGATCAGGAGGCATCTGAAGGTCATCATGGTGGTCGTTGAAGAGAAGAAGGTGCACATGTTTACCCAATTACATGTGCTGAACTACTAAGTAGGGAGAAATTTAATTGCCTTGAGGGAAGGTAAAATTGGGACACTCTGGACACCCGATCATGTGGATAATTTGAGGTGAAGAGTGGAAAATTGACGAAGACCAATCTTGACGAATCTAAGCACTAGTAGTCTCGCCAGATATTGAGAAATCATGTATTAAACCAGTATATTCCAGATCACTTGTAAAGAAAAACCGGGACAAAGCTAGCAAATGGTTGTATATACGGAAAGACAGTACGATGGATAGATATGGCCTAAGAAGTTCTGTCTAGGAGATTGGGTTTTAAGCGGGACCAGTGTGACCCCTCCAATCTTTCCTGGGAACTTGCTTAGTGGAAGGATTATCCATACGGTACTATTTTCGTATATATATAGCAGTTTGTAATGAAACAGTTAAAGACTAGCAGGATGGCGGCACAAGGGAACAATTGGTATCTGTATGATTAAGGATCTGATGAAGTGGTGATTTCTCCAAAGAAGTTAGATTCGATGACTGTGATTTCTCGAGGGGAGAATTGATGAAGACCCTGATAATGGAAGAGAAATACAGCAGGGGATAAAGATTGGCACCCTATTTTGACTTGGACAGGTGTTATGACAGGATGAGCTGCTGTCAAACATAAGCAAGGAATAGGGAGAAATCTGGAGAACAGAAATTGCACGAGGGCACACGGAGATTGTGCAGGAGTACCCGTAGGATCCAACGAGGTACTGTAATGAGACAGCAGGTGCAAGGAGAAGAAGTGTTCCCAGATGAAGCTCAGAGCAGAGACTGTTAAAGTTTGTACAACAAGAAGTCTCTTATGCTCTTAATGAAGACAACAGGCGAAGACCTTTCCAATGCATGCAAGGATGGAAAGAGAGCTGTTGCAGAGGCACCTAATTGAGGGGGTGCAAATGCTTGTGATAAAAGGCAACCGCCTATGATGAAAGACGAAGACACCAAAGAGAGTTGGTGTAGGTGGAGCTGTCAAGCAGAAAGGCACAAAAGCTCCAAACATAGAAATCGAGGTGGAGGATTGCGAGGAGTATACCGCAACTTTCTCTTTCTATGTAGTCAGTGACAGTAATCTCTCCCATAAGTGCACATGGTAGTAGAGATTTTTGGATCCACTTTGAAGCATCTCAGCTGAAGGAGGATGCGACCACCTATGAAAGGTGAAGACACCTTAGATGGAAGGTGTGTGAGGGCCATGATAGGAGCCCGGATCAGACCGCCCCATGACAACGGGCGAAGACACCTTAGATGGAAGGTGTGTGAGGGCCATGATAGGAGCCCGGATCAGACCGCCCCATGACAACGGGCGAAGACACCTTAGATGGAAGGTGTGTGAGGGCCATGATAGGAGCCCGGATCGGACCGCCCGTGACAACGGCGAAGACACCTTAGATGGAAGGTGTGTGAGGGCCATGATAGAAGCCCTAGTTCAGACACCTAAGGAGAAGGTGTGTGGGCCACGATATGAGCCCAGTTCAGAACAACCCTAGAGCCAATGTGATGGCTAGATATGAGTGGACAAGTGTATAGCCAATGAAGTGGCTATGATGAGTATGGAGACAAATGCAAGATTGACTTTCATGGATATTGCCCCCATGCTAAAGATCAATGAGCTAGAAAACATTTGCCTTGGACAATAAGTGGATGACTTGTGGAGCATTAAGACGCGGCTGCTATGAAGGAGCAGAGGGCATGCGCAGGTTCCGGGAACGAGTTGACTCTTGTCAAGGTAGTGAGCTCGGTAATGGCATTGTAATACTCAGAGTATGAAGATCAACCTTTAATGGGTTGCCCCCATGGTTAAAGGTGGAAAACTACCTGGACTCTTACGACTAAGAGCGAAAGACTCATGGAGAAGTAAGGCGTGGTTCCTAGGGTGGAACAGAGGGCAGGCACAACTCCTGGATGAGTAGACTCTTGGAAGAGTGGTGAGCTTGTGATCATATTGAAATACTCAATGACTGTCACACTTGGAAATATTCGTTTGAGGGGGTGTTGTAAGCCTTGATGTAAGGCTTGAAAAATCATTCTGGACCGAGCATGATTGATATGCTCGAAGGGGAATGTTGTGTTGAAGACGCTCTCAGAATGGTAAGCTTGGAAGAGCTGCAGAATGCAAGCTTGTGCTGAACAAGCAAGAGGGCAATTGCCCACACAAATGGCAAAGGGGGTGATTGTTAGGTATATTGCCATTTTGTGGCAATATCCTACCATTGTTGAAAATGGTAACCAACCCACCATTGTTGAAAATGGTAAATTGCCTAAGTTTGGTGGCCAACCTTTGACTATGAAGAAAATTTGGTGGCCAACCATTTAAGATTGTCTCCTCATTCTTGCTATAAATAGAGGAGCTTCTTAGAGCTAAAAATGAGAGAGAGAGAGAGAGAGAGCAACACAAGTGAATGTGTTGTGGAGAGTGAGGGAGAAACACAAGTGAATGTGTTGTGTAGAGAGAGCTAGAGAGAGTTGATGAGTTGAGTAGAGTGGATGTAATCCTCCTCCTCTATATGTATTTATTGTAACCCTTTCTCTATCTCTAATACAATGTCTCTCTCCCGTGGATGTAGGCGGTTTTGCCGAACCACGTTAAATATTGTGTCGAGTGTGCTTAAGCCTCCGATGAGCAAGTATCAAGTACACCCCGGTCCGCTCATGGGAGAACCGGAATTTCCCAACAATTTCTTGTAGCAAGTCATGTATTCCCAGCATGTTATCAGAAGAAGTAGTTACGAGACACTTATCGATAAGAGTGCTTATATCGTATTTCACAGACCGATGATAAATGCCATCTAATATTCTTGTAGCTTGTTCTTTCTCAAATCGTCTGAAGAAATGTGCTATATCAAGAAATATGGATTGTTGTTCTTCATCCAACCCATCGTAACTAATTCTCAACACATTTTCGATTCGAGGGTTCTGAGCTAGTTTATTCAATGCACTTTTCCATTCTTCTGTGCTTTTACCATAGAGAGAGGAACCCAAAACTATAAGAGCCAACGGATGCCCCTGCACACGTCTTGCAATCTCTTCGATCAAGTCTATATGATCATTTGTGGAGATGCAATTCTTCAAGGCTTTTGAGCTAAAGAGTTGAAGAGCTTCTTCATAGCTCAACCTCTCCACCTTGTATGTTTTGTCAACTACATTGTTAAGAACTTGTTTGTCCCTACTTGTGATGAGAACTTTACTACCCGGACCTAATGATCTGCGTACTCCAGGAAGCAACACTTCCCAATCTTCCAAAGGCATTGAACCATCCACATCATCCAGAACAATAAAAACCTTTTTACGACGAAGTCTTTCCCTCACAAAATTATCTCGAAAACTCAAGAATCCCCTGTTCAGAATTTCTTGGCCAAGCAGTTGTGAAAGAAAGCTTCTTTGCAAATCAGCCATGGAACCTGTTTTTAATTGTTGCCTAAAGTTTGCAAAAAAGATTCCTTCAAATCGAGAACGAACCTTGTTGCACACAGCTTCAGCAATCGTTGTCTTACCTATACCACCCATTCCCCATATCCCTACAACGAGAACGTCTTGAGATTCCATATTTAACAAAGACTCAACTTTGTTGACACGATCATCAATTCCAAATAGACCCGTAGTGTGACTTGAAGACATGTCATGCAACTTGTACAAAATATCTCCAACGATTTTCTGAATAAATTTAGACTCCAACCTGACAAATAAGAACACACATATATTTGTTAGTCAAAATTTAACACAAGAATTTCTAAGTATCTGCTTTCTATCTACTAAGGCTTAAGATCTATACAAGTGTTTCGCTACAACGTTTTCAAAATCATATAAAATAAATATAGATTCATAGAGCTCATCATTTTCAATAATTTTAAATTAAATTTCAAATCCCCGACAAATGAACCAATATTTTCTTGTGGGATATATTTCAAGAGCTTACTCAGACTTCCCTAAGCTCCATCCGGATAGATTGGTCGCAGCTAGTCAAAGCGTCTCTAAGCTCTGCACTTTGTCCATCGTCAAAGATTTATTCTCTACAAGTCTAGCAAACTCATTTCGAAGCTTCTCGATTGATTTCTTACATGAGATGGATCCACCTGGTAGAATACCTGAATATGAGAGATAGAGATTGGGATAGAAATTAAAGATTGTATTTCTTGAATTGTTCAATGATAATACTTACACATATGACAACATATATATATAGCTTATGTACTGCAACTGGAACAATGGATGAATTGGCTTTGTGAGAGGGTCAGCTAGTTGATCCTTAGTTGAGATGAATTGCACTGTGAGCTGCTTGCTTTGGACTTGGTCACGCACATAATGAAAGTCAAGTTCAATATGCTTTGTGCGAGCATGGAACAATGGATTCACTGTTAAATATGTTGCCCCAATGTTGTCGCACCATAGGATTGGAGGAGGGGATGAAGGAAGACCAATTTCCGAAAGCAATGACTGTAACCATGTGATTTCTGATGCCGTATCAGCAAGGGATTTATACTCAGCCTCGGTGCTGCTTCTAGCGACTGTAGCCTGTTGTTTACACCTCCATGATACCAGGTTTTGGCCAATGAAAATGCAATATGCACTGATAGATCTTCGATCGTCACGGTCCCCTCCCCAATCAGAGTCGGAAAAGGCTTGAATTTTGAGCTCAAGAGATTGACGAATTAAGAGACCAGTAGAGATAGTGTGCTTTAGGTACCTCATGATTCTTTTCACTGCTTGCTAGTGAGGTTCCAATGGGTTGTGCATGAATTTGCTTACCCTGTGAATGGAGAAGGAAAGGTCCGGTCTGGTGAAGGATAAGTACTGTAAACTGCCCACTACTTGTCTATACAAAGTGGGATCCGAAAATTTTGTGCCATCGGATGAAGTTAGATGGCAGCTAGTTGACATGGGGCTTGTGCATGGCTTGGCTTCCGTCATGTGTGTGCGACTTAACAGTTCAGCAATGTACTTCCTTTGGGTGAGAAACATCCCTTCCGTAGACTGTAGAACCTCTACTCCAAGGAAGTAGTTTAAATTGCCAAGGTCCTTCACTGCAAAATCAGCTTGTAAATGTTAAAGGACTTGTTGAATGGCAGAGGTGGACTTACTGGTGATGATGATGTCATCCACGTAAATGAGGATGAGAACCTGTCCAATTGGCGTGTTCCAAATGAACAAGGATGGGTCTGCTTTGCTTGCAATAAATCCCAGCAGTTGAAGGGCATCTGTTAGCCAAGAAAACCAGGCTCTTGGGGCCTGTTTTAAGCCATAGATAGACTTATGGAGTTTGCAGAGGTGGTTTGGGTACTGAGGATGGATGTATCCTTGGGGTTGAGCCATGTATACTTCTTCCTCCGATGCACCATGAAGGAATGCATTCTGAATGTCAATTTGTTGAATGCACCATTGTCGAGAGACAGCTAGAGACAGCACAGTTCGAATGGTAGCATGCTTGACAACTGGACTGAATGTCTCCGTAAAGTCGATGTCTTCTTGTTGATGGAACCCTTTGGCAACTAGCCTTGCCTTAAACCTTTCAGTTGAACCATCAACCTTCTTTTTCACCTTGTAAATCCATCGGCAGCCCACTACATTGGCAGCAGGGGGAGGTGGAACCAGTGACCATGTGTTGTTGCGTAGAAGGGCATCAAACTCAGCATTCATGGTTGAACGCCATTGGGAGGATTTGATGGCTTCACTATAGCAAGTTGGTTCAATGTTAGTGGCTGCAAGAGAGGTGAGTAAAGCTTTTGGCAGAGGGTACCGCACAAAATTATCTGAATGCTATTTTGGTTTGAATATGTTGTTGCGCGATCTGGTTGTGCTGGTGGATCCAACTCAGTATTAGATAACTGTGGCTGAGTGTTATCATCAAGAGGTGGTAGTATGACACTGTCATTTGGAGGATTATTGAGTGCACGGGCAACAGGTGGAGCAACAGCTGTTGGTGAAGATTCAATGGCATGAGTACCTGCAGACTGAGAGACTAAAGGAGCAGATGTATTAGTAGAGGTAGAAGGGCATATAGTAAGCTCATTTCTAATACTGGCATGCCGTGAGATGACAGGAGATGTGGGAAGGTTAACATGTGTGGAGGAGATAGTGTTTGAAGGTAAGGATGATGAATTTTTGTTGTGGAATGGAAACAGATTTTCATCAAAAATCACATGTCTTGAAATGTAGATTCGGCCAGTTGATAAGTCTAAGCATTTGTATCCATGATGATTGTTGCTGTAACCAATAAAGATGCATGATTTACTTATAAAATCCAATTTATGTTTGTTATATGGTCTAAGGTTAGGCCAACATGCACAACCGAAAGTTCTTAGAAAAGAGAAATCAGGGGCTCGGTTGTATAGCTTCTCATAAGGTGAAATGTTGTTGAGTGTAGGTGTAGGTAGTCTGTTTATTAGGAAAGTTGCAGTGTTAAATGCATCTTCCCAATAGGTTTGGGGTAGATGGGAATGAGATAAAAGACTAAGACCTACTTTAACAATATGCCTATGTTTGCGTCCTACCGTACCAATTTGTTGGTGGGTATGGGGGCAAGCAATACGATGAGCGATGCCGATATTTTTGAAGTAATTATGAAGGCGACGATATTCGCCACCCCAATCTGACTGAATGGCTTTTATTTTATGGCTGAATTGCTTTTCCACATAAGCTTGAAATTGAAGAAAAATATTTTCGACGTCAGATTTTAATTTCATGGGAAAAAGCCATAGGAATTTGGAAAAATTGTCAATAAAGCTGACATAATAACGAGCACCTGTAGTGGAATTAACAGATGCTGGACCCCAAACATCAGTAAAGATTAAATCCAGAGGTGTTTTTGAAACATAATTGGAAGTTTTAAAAGGTAAAGCATGGCACTTTGCTAATTGGCAATCAGAACATACATGATGCATTTTTAATTTATCAACTGCCAGTTTATTTGTCTTCAAGACATGATGAATAACTGAAGGGGAGGCATGACCAAGGCGTCGATGTCATTGTTCAAAGGAGAGTTGAACACTGGAGAGGGCTTGTGGAGGATGAATTTGAGATGTGAATTGATACAGCCCGTTACTGACATGGCCGCGATGAAGGATTGTTCCCGAGTATGCCTTCACAATGAAATAATGACCATGAAATTCGAAGAAAACATGATTGTCTATACAAAATTTTTGCACAGACAGTAAGTTTTTGAAAATTTGAGGAACAAGAAGAATATTATTTAAAGCAAAGGAATGTGTTGGAGTATGAAGAAGAGAGTTGCCAGTTTTAGAAATGAGCAAACCTTGACCGTTTCCAACCTGCACTTGATCTGGACCTGTGTAGTCATCATTCTGAATGTTCAAGTTGTTCAAATCATGTGTGATGTGGTGGGTGGCCCCGGTGTCAGCATGCCAAGTTTTGTCCCAGTCATGTGTTGCAAGAAGTGCATGTTTCTGTGGGAATGAAGGTGATTGCTGGTATGTGAGATCAAACAGGTGGTAGCACTTTCTAGCAGAGTGTCCTTGCTTGCCGCAGACCTGACATATAAGAGGGGATGCACTGTGCATGTCATGTTTATTGTGAGAGAAATTACCTCCACCACGGTGGGTGTTTATACGACCATGATTCCGAGAGTTGAATCTGTTTTTATGAGGAAAGGATGATCGTTGATGCTGAGCAATGTTGGCTTCAGCAAGAGATGCAGGGGCAGATAATTGAAGGCGATCCTAACGTGCTTCTGTTACAATTAGGAGTGAATAAAGCTCTTCAAGTGAGATAGGATCATTCCGAGAGTAGATCGAAGAAACCAGACCATCATATTCATGTCCCAATCCAGCAAGGATATAGGATATGATTTCATCGCATCTGAGAGGTTGTCCAGCCATAGCCAATTCATCAGTTAATCTTTTGATAAACAAAAAATAGTCATTGGCAGTTTGGTTGGTCTTCTTTGCTGTTGCAAGTTGTGCTCGAATTTATATGGTGCGTGCCCGAGATATAGAAGAGAAATTGGTCTCAAGTGCTTGCCAGACTTGATGTGAAGTGTCATAAGCAATAATTTGTGCTAAAACTGATTCAGTCATTGAGGACATGAGAGTACTGAGAATTAAGATATCTTGTCTCAACCAAAGATGATGTGCAGGATTTTCAGCTTGTGTGATTGTACCTGTATCAGGATTTTGGGTAGCAAGAAATTTTGGTGGAAGAGTCAGTGTTCCATCTAGGTAACCATATAGGTCTTGACCACGGAAATAGTGAAGAAGCTGGGTTTTCCAAAGAGGATAATTGTCTTGGGACAATTTTAGAGAAACAATATTGGAAATTGGAGTTACAGTGGGTATTTGAGTGGAAGTAAGAATGGTGGAGGAGGAAGAAGAAGAAGACATTTTTGAGACGTTAGTCTTTTGGGGGCTCTGATACCATGTGAAATACAAAGATTGGGATAGAAATTGAAGATTGTATTTCTTGAATTGTTCAATGATAATACTTACACATATGACAGCATATATATATAGCTTATGTACTGCAGCAAATCTTTATGATCTCGTGATTACATACAATTAATTCCCTTGATCTAATCCCTGATTTTGCTCAACAGATTATACACAATTAACTAGCCTAATCTAATCCCAGATTTCCTCTCTTGTGCAGGAGCGTGATCTGCCAGTCATCCTTCATCATGATCTTCATCCTGATTTGCAGCATGTGTATCTCGGCATGTGCGTGATTCAATATTATCTTCTACACGGAATAACTATCTGTCCATTATTTTTTCTACACTCAAAAATCTTTGCAAGCTCCTCTAAGCACCATTTGGAAGATGCATATGTTTCAGAAAAAACCACCACAGAAAGCTTGGACTCTTCAATTGTTCTCAGAAGTGCTGCCGAAATCTCCTCTCCTCTCACCAGCTGATAATCTATGAAAGTAAGGATTTGTTTCCCTTTCAAAGCTTCATTGAGGTGGCTGGTAAAACCAGCACGAGTGTCTTCTCCTCTAAAACTAAGGAAGACATCAAATTTTACTTGGGTTTGGGCGTTGGTTAAGGTGGGAGAAGAAGATGAGGCCGGATAATTCTGCATTGTTTTATGGAGAAAAAAGAGTAAGACTCTGGTTGTAAAAGGTCAGTATGAAGGGAGAGAATGGAAGAAACTCGAGGTAAGCGTTAAGGGCTCTGGCTCAGGCATATGTATAATTGTATTCATGAGGGTTCCAAGTATTTTCATTGTCGACTTCCTGGAAATTGGGCAGCTGACTAGCCATTATCTGTAAAGTAAACAGACGTCGGCAATAATTCAAAAGATGACGGCCATTGTCTCAATCTTATGCCTTGTTATTCCTTTTGATTCAAATATAATTATTATTTTATCTTTCTTTCCGTGCCTTAAAATCAAGGTTGTTTTTATTATTTTTTATTTTTGCACCATATAAATACTATTTTATCCCTAACAACATACAACAAACAATTATTTACCTGAGATATATTTGAATTTTTATATTTATATGTACAGTAAAATAATAATTTTATCTTCAAATAAAATAAAATACAAGAGTTACTTACGAGGGGTGTACAGGGCATTTCATTTTTTTTCTCGAAAACTATAAATACAAATATATTGTTAGAAAAAACAAAATTAAAGAGCGACCATAAAAATATATAAGTAATTTAACATTTTTTTTAATTTGATCTATTTAAATACTCTGATATGCACGCAGACCATTTTTTCATGTTTTAGAATTTTTCACCGACAAGTAGAGCAATCAAAAGCATTGGTTACTTGCTGTCCAAAAAAAGAGGTCTTGTGAAATGTTAATTGTGAAAGCTATCATTATGTTTTTTTTTGGTCAATTGTGTAAATACTTTTTCAAAAGTGGTTGGCGGTATTAATTTGGATAAAGGTGTGAGAATAAGATGATAAAGTTGGATGCTCAGATCACCTTTTTTTTCCATATATATGTTTCAGATATAATCTTTATATTTATTTATATTTATAAATCTATCCTCTTAGTTTTAATTTTTAATTTTTATTATTTTTTATTTTGTTGAGGTTTTATTTTTTTATTCAATTTAGTCTTTCAATTTTAATTTATGTTGATCTTTTGAAAATTGATATTATTATTTTTTTGTTTTTTTAATTTATTCTTCAATTCAAAATATTTTTTTAAATAATAATATTAATTTTATTTTGTTATTTATTTTATTTTTTGGCTGTGATTTTGTTAAAATTTTCAGTTTTTTTTTCTTCAAGGTAATTTTGTTTTTTCTATTATTTATTTATGCAATAATAATAATAATTTTACATATTCACTTTATAATGGATAAGATGTTTAAAATAATGATAATAATTATTTTAAATATAGTTTTTTCTTAAAAATATATGAGGTTAATTACATATTTTGATATTTATTTAATATTGATATCTTAAAATATATATAAAAAATAAATTAGTACGGCGGGAAACCATTTGTATGATTAGTGGTAGGGAAGGGATCACATCAAGGGGTGACTAGAGGGGGTGCACAGGATAAGCTGATTGAGCAGGCAGCAGCTCACGTTAATTTGTGTGGGCATGTGAAGTTTTTTTAGTTTGAAAATAATTTCTTGAAAAAAATAATTATTTTAATATAAAATATTTTCAGAAACAACATTAGTTACCATAACATCATCACAAAGTTATTGTTTGAGAGATAGTCGGGTGAAAATTGATAATATGAAAGATTGAATGTTATTTTTTTACCGGTTGTGTAAATATTTTTTCTAAAGTGGTTGGTGGTATTATATACTGTGCTAGATAAAAGTGTGAGAAAGATGATAAAGTTGTTACAATAAAACAAGGGAGGCTCAGGCCATTTTTTTATGTATATATATTTTTGAAATAATTTATATATTTGTCCATATTTATAACTATATACTCTTAATTTTTATTTTTATTTTTTATTTTGTTGAGGTTGTATTTTTTTATTGAATTTAGTCTTTAAGTTTTATTTCTGTTAATGAACATTTAAAAATTGATATTTTTATTTTATTTTTTCCTTTATTCTTTTTAATTATTATTTTTATTTATTCTTCAAATCATAAAAAAATTTTAAGTTAATAATATTTATTTTTGTTTTGGCATATATTTAATTTTTTCGTTTACTTTTTTATTAAAATTTCATTTTTTTTATCTTTGAAATATTTTTTTTAACTATTTATTTACATTTTAATATATAATAAAATAACTGGGAAACCATTTGTCTGTGTATGAAATGGATCAAGTCAAGGGGGTGACTAGTGGGGGTGCGCAGGATAAGCTGCATTGAGCATGCAGCAGCTCACATTAAAGGTAATTTTGAAAAAAAATTAATTTTTTTATTTTAAATAATTTTTTTTAATATTTTTAAATTATTTTATTGATATTAATTTTTTTTTTAATATCAGTAATGGATCAAGTCAAGTCAGGGGGTGACTAGTGGGGGTGCGCAGGATAAGCTGCATTGAGCAGGCATCAGCTCACATTAGCATGTATGAAATGTGAAGTTAATGGTTTCACTGGTTTTCAAAAAACTTGATTTTTTCCCTACCAAACACAGCAGAGCAGAGGGATTTGAAAAGGCTAAAGCTATTAGTAACAGAAAACCATGTTCCATCTCCATTTTTCTTTTCCAATGAAAAATGAGTTCATTTACTGAAAATAGAGAAGAATTTTCCAATGAAAAAGAATAAAAAACATGCTAGGATTGTATCTATTCTCCATTAAAAAACAAAACCATAACTATAACACTCGATTTAACTTTTTGTAATTGTAATAATCTAGCTCTAAAATATTGCTTTTATATTTTTACCATGAATTTTTAGTTATAATCAATGTAGATTAAGAGCAATTTAATCTTTTAAAAATATAAATATAATTAGGGGCATATGTATGATTATAATAATGGGGTTTCAAATCCAAGTATTTTCTCGGATGATGCACTTTGCTGACTTCCCAGAAATTTCCCCTGTACAAAAAGTTTCAGGTCTAGGAAATTCGGGCTATTAATCTTTTTTTCTTTTTCTTTTTCTTTAAGAAAAAAATATTTTAATATATTTTTAAACAAAAAATATTTAAAAAAATTAACTTTGATCATACTCTCTACCCCTTACCCCTTAGTCTATTAATTTGTAATTCAAATTCTATTATAATTTTCCTGGAATCACATATTTCTTGTCTTTGTTTTTGAAGGAATGGTCATATAAAAAACATATCAGAGCACAATTGATTATTGTTGTTTCTGCTGCTATGGCCGGTGAGAGCTACTTAAATGTGTTTTTTTAAAATATTTTTATGAAGTTGAGAGTTTTTTTTTAAAAAAAGGAATATTGTGATATATTTTTCAGAAAAAATACTTTAAAATGCAGCCATAACCACACTCTCAAATATCCTCTAATTATTATACAAGGCCGGAAGATGAACAAAGTTTACATCATGTCCTTAATAAGCCATTAGCCATCCAAGACATATATTGTTGATTAAAATAATAAATCAAGACACATGTTATAGTTGATTAAAAATAACAAAGCAACCATTTTATTATTCTAAACGAAACCATTTAACTAGTTATTGAGCACTTTTATTTTAATTTTATATAAATAATCTTTATTTTTGTTCATTTTTATAAGTATATGTTTTTAGTTTTTTTTAATTTTTATTATTTTTTATTTTGTCGAGGTTGTATTTTTTTTATTGAATTTAGCTCTTAAGATTTAATTTATATCGATAATCATTTAAAAATTATTTTGTTTTTATTTATTCCTCAAATTCTTGTTTGTTTATTTGTCACTCAAATAGTTGTAACGGGTGTATGGCCGGGCAGGGGTGTTATCTACAAATTTTGCAGAGCAGTAGCCATGAGCTGTAAAGTAAACAGACGACGGCAATAATTCTTAAAAAAGAAAAAGGGGTGGGGGGGGTTGAATAGTCTCAACTCTCAATCTTATTCTCATTGAAAGTTTTAAAAGGGGACGCCTATGCCTTGTTATTCCTTTTGATTCAAATATAATTATTATTTTATCTTTCTTTCTGAGCCTTAAATCAGCCCTAATATATAGACAAAATAAATACACAAAAAATACAAAGATGATAATGATAGCATAAACTATTTTTACATCATCGTATGCTATTATCCAGCATAATTACTCTAACAATAATATACTGCATAAAAACACAAAGATGATAATGATAGCATAAACTATTTTTACATCATCGTATGCTATTATCTAGCATAATTACTCTTAATAATAATATATTGCATAAACTATTTTTACATCATCTTTGAATTGTTTTAATTATACCCTTGTTGATTTTTAATTTTATGTAATTTTGTCCCTTTAAAATTCAACATAGCCCCTAGATTTCAGTGTTTTGTTTTCATTTTAGTCATTGGTTTTATATTTATATGATTTGACCTTTAATTAATCATTACACTTTTAATTTTCTTCAATTTCCCCTGAGATTTCATTCGATCAACTACACTTTGCCCAACACCTTTTGCAAAATAGTCTTTGACTTCAAAATTTTTAATTTTAACGTTAATTTTTTATTCTGTTGAAATTTTACCTCAAACTTTAATCAATTGACTTGCTAAAAATTAAAATTAAGTCCCAAACTTGTGCAAATGTACAAGGTGTTTTCCATCTCTTGGAGTATGGCTATCAGCAGCAACAATTATGTAAAATGCTCTGTTTTTGCATCCCAATCTAGCTAAACATGCTTCGACGAAGTTATTCATTCCTTGTGGTGTCAGTCATCACCATGAGCAATCCTGTTAAAAACATCACATGATAATACTTGTCAAACTATCTCCTACTGAGAACTTTCGAATTTTCTGCTGTAAACATCACCAATTTTAACGTTAATTTTCCAATTTGTTTTAACATTTCACTCATGTTCACTCGAAATAAACATATCGATAAGGTATTGACAAGCAAACTGCGAGAAAAGAAAAAATTGCATGCACTTGTTGGAATTTTCTATTGAAATTTTGTAAGCATACTTTGCCCTTCAAAATTTCACAGAAGAATACCTCCTCTGCAAAGAGCTCTTCTAGTACATCATTTATTTGTTGATCTTCTGCAACCATGGCCAATGCCATGCTGACAAGCTCATTTGATAAAACAAAATCACTGATCTTCGATGTGCATAATAAATTTTTAGTTCTTGGTCCAGAATTTCACTTATTATTACAGATTTATCTGAAGCCTGCTGCATCTCCCCAATCCACGAACCTTGAGAGAAGCTTCCTCTGCGAACCTGGTTTACCATTGGGAGACGCTTTGACTGCATGGATCGTGAGAATAAGAACAAATGAATAAAAGGATCGATGAACACTAAATTGCACCATTATAGTTAACACCTGGATTCTGTACAATTATCTTCTTGGGTTCAGGAGAAAAGAAACAAAATCTTTCTGGCTTTTCCTTGAAGTTGAAGTGGAGTCTACGATTACAGGGTATCTTGGAGGATGGCGCAAAACTTTGAAAAAGGCTGAAAGGTGAAGAGCCCTCATTATAGAAAATGAAATAGTCTAAATGAGAAGGAAAAGAAAGAGCTCATTATTGCACAAAAAAGTAAACTGAACTTGTCCTTAAACAATCCGAGCAAGATCTGCTATTTTCACAAATATGCCAGAAAATATGCATTGAAGAAGCCACCCTGGACAGAAAATATTGTATCTCGATGCCACCACTTTGCTCGAATCGTCTCAGTGATTTGTAGTGCAAGAGCATCCCTCCAACCACGCGTGGAACAGCAGCTACTGTCTCTAGCTGCACGGCATGGCACATATGCCGTCTCTGTCACAATTGATGAAAATTCAGCTCAGAAAATTCATATGCGAATTCTGTTTATAAACTTCGGCAGAGGAAAAGATTGTATAGGTTAGCTATTCAAGCAGATAAACAAACATTCATTTTTTTACGTTTCAATTTTATTAGCCCCTTTTACATCATGTATTTCAACACTAGGTTCTTGACCATGTTCTGATCTTGTCATGAGCCTGAGTCATGGTGATGACAAAACTACCTATGACATTATCAAGGTTCATATTTCCTAACCAAGTGCATTGATATCATGTGCTCAGGAACGGCAAAACAGGATTGCTATTAATAATTTAATGCATTTGGCAAAGAGAGAGTCTGCCTAATTCATTCCTTGATTTTCCATGCCCTGCCATTACTGAATCATACTGCCGCCTTCGTTTCACAAGAACCTCATTGTCAAGATCACTCAGCTCCACCACAATGTGCCCTTTCAGACCTTCTTTCACTCCTGTAAGACTTAAGACGGTTCTCAATGCACGAGCATCACTCTCTATACAACCCACACACATCAATGGCTATCAATGCGTATCAATATCATACATCAACACATTACTTATGCACTCAAGATCACTTATAACCATAATGATGGTGATAACGATAGTATTGTCAGTAATAATTAGAATATTAATTATTTACAATATGTGTGCTTTAAAAACATATTTTCGATACTTTAACTTGTGACAAAAAAACTACAAACGACATATACACAAGAAAATGAAATTACAAACGCATCCCATTTATCAAATGCATTACCCCCACAAAGTTTAAGTTTTCAATGACAAACTAATCCTTGAAATTACAAATACATACCATGCAATGATAATACGGGAACTTGAAAACAAACCCACTAAGCTTTCAAATTAAGTCTTCATGTGAACTGAGCATATGATAATAATAAGAGAAGTGGAAGAAGAAGAAGAAGAGGGAACCTGCCAAGGGGTCGTAGAAACCACCAAGTTGAAGGTGCTTTCCATATCTCTTGGAGTATGGCTACCAGCAGCAACAATTCTGTAAAATGCCCTGTTTTTTCATCCCACGTTAGCTAAACTGTTTTTTCAACTCTGTTCAATAATATTGTTAGAAAAAATTATCAATTTTAAAAATTGCAAAAGTTGTAAAAAAAAATAGCAATTAAAAGATTAATAATCAAATTTGATAGGAAAATAAACCTAAGAAAGATGAAAATTGAAAAAAAAAATGATTTCTTAAACTTATTCCAAATAAAAAATAGTAAAAACAAATGGGAACCAAATTTGAAGGAATTAAAAATTAAAGGCTACATTAAGTTTTGAAGGGGTAGGTGTAGAAGTTAAGAAGTAGAGAGAAAAGATTAGGAAATGCCAAGCTAATTCAAGTGTTGTGTCGTAGAATGTGATATTTGATCTCTTGATAGTCTCACATGCATTACCCATGCATGCATTAGCAAAAAAGATATTAATACTATTTACATATATTAAATTACAAAATTATCCATAAACTAACTTGATAATAACAAAAAAAAAACCATTAAGTGCAAATACAAAAAAAAAAAAAAAAAACTCAACATAAATTCCATTGTCAAGGGAATGCAAAAAGTTGTACTGTTTTTTTAGAAATAAGATGAAAACACCCATGAACATAAGCTTAAAAAAAATTGAATCTAAGAATATAAGAGTTATTTTATAATGCATTGCCCATTTATATATCAAGCAATGACAAATGGACCATTGTGAAATGACTTAATTAACCTCAATAATAATTTTTGGTGTTCATTTTTTAGGGAAAAATGGGTAATTGATTCTAGAGTTTAAAAAATCACTGATTGCCTTGCTTTTTTTGACCTTTGTCCCCCGTCTTTCATTTTCATTCTCACCTAACATTTGATCCTATAAGGGTTAAAAAAAGAAGAAGAAAAGGGATGAAAAAACACTAAAAATAGTAAGTCTATAATATTTTATGGGGGGATATATACTTATTTTGCAATATAAATTTCGCATATGTTTTAGGTTTTCTTATATTAATAATAATAAAAACAAATGACAAGGAAAGATTGTTGGATTGTGTGTTAGCAATAAATAAATAAAAATGCAAGGAAAGATTCGTCTAGTACCAGAGGCAGTAGCTAGTACAGGTATCTTGAAAACTACTTGAAGAACAACTTGCAGTAATTGCAGAACTCTCTCTTTCTCCCTTCCAAATTCTTCTATCTCTCCCTCAATTTTCTTTAAAGCTTTTGTTTGTTATTCGTAACAAACAATGTCTCTAACAGACGAAGTGTCGTCGGCCCGTATATTTTCATCAAAGTGCAGATATACCCCACAACTTTTCAACTCGCAAGGCTCTGGGATAACATCACTCTTCTCATTTCGGATAACAAGCTCCGAATTGCTCATTTCATGGTAGAATTTGAATGTAACTTCTTTGCCAGAATATTTACGTAAAAGATCTACGAATTCGAGCTCGTACTGTAGAAACAGGTGATCCGAGTGACATGAATTAAAGATATTGGATTCATCATAGAGGTCGTACTCTAGAAACACGTGATCCAAGTGACGATTCTTGGAAAAGAAGTCAAGATATATTCTACAAAACTTTAATGCATAAAGCATGTCATGGGAGGGGAGAGGGAGTAGAAAGACAAGGCAGAAAGCAATTCCCTTGAGTTGATGACAATTTGATGGCAACTGTATAGTGAGTGAAGATCCAATTCCTTTGTAACCGAACCATTCTATTCCTTTTTCACCGAACCATTCTGGAATTTCACTCCCCGGTAGAATCATTCTAATAATGTCACGTGGGTCCATCTCTCCAGACTACAAGACAAAAGTCACATTTCAAAAAATTTACGACAAGCAAGAAAGATAGAAAAAAGAAATACAGGGTTAAGAGTGGTACCTGAATTTTCAAATGCATTGCTGCTATCAGTGGTTTTTGATCCAATTTGAAGCAATTTGCAAAATTATATAAACTGCCACCTATACTTGATGAGTTGATTGATATCATGGTGGTTTCTAGTGATTCACAGTTAGGTGCTCTTAGAGACCGCAGCGAACGTGGAAGCTCAGGTAACATTTTAATACTTGTTCCATCCAAACGCAGCTCAGCCAAACGCACCATATCTTTGATTGACAAGGGTAGCTCTTTGATGCCTGTGTTATCCAAGAAAATCCAAATCAAAGAATCCATAGGCACTGTGATTTCCGGGAAGCTCTCTAGTTTTGAGCAACCACTTACAGACAAAAAATAGAGTTCTTTGAGAAACTGGATTGATGAGGGCACCTCTGTAATGGCAGTCTTATCTAGACATAATGATCTTATATCCCTTGAAATCTCTGGAAACTTGGTGATCTTTGAGCAACCACTTAGATAAAGATATTTCACCTTGCTAGTGACTGATTCTGGAACTTCTTTCATTGAAGTTTCTTTTAATGATAACCATTCCATATTTTGTGAAATCGTTGGACACTTGGTTATATCTAGGCAACGATCTATATGAAGTACTCTGAGAACCTTTGAATCAAGCATCGGAAAACTTCTAAGATTATGGCAACCATTGAGATGAAGTTTTTCCAGCTTGTGAAGATGTTGAAGAGATGACGGAACCTCAGTTAAACTTGAACAGAAGTAATGGAACAAGTTCACTAAATTTTTGGCCTTTGATAGATCTGGCAATTCTGTCAAATATTTAGAGTAACCCAGGTTAATGACTCTTAAATTTCCGACATCCTGTCAACAAAAAAAAAGGCATAATTAGAGAGTAAGCACCTCCTCCTTCATATTTCTGATCATACATCAGCAGCAATCAAATCATACCTGCACTCCTGTCCATAGGTTTTCAACCTTGCTCCTTCTTAAGTCAATCTCGACAAGGTGTTCAGCACAAAATCTTTGCGGCAAGGATTTTGAAGGGTATCCATCCCAGTGAAAATATATCAGCTTATTAGAAAGATAATCGAGGCTAGTAGAAGGAAGGAGTATTTTATGTTTGTCGAAGGAATAATTGAAATAGAATTTGAGAAGTCTAAGACCATCCATCATTGCGAAGGCATCAGGTTTCAAGTGTATCTGTCTTGGTAAATTGGATATGTACAAAGATATGCCTTCAATTTCCTCAGTTCCCTGTTAAACAAGAATAAATAAAGAATACAGAGACAATCATGCAATATACGCAAAACATCAACTGTTTAGCAAATATGAAATTTCTCGGTTAGTATGTAAGAGGAGAGAAAAGAACGATAGTTAATGACTTCAGCTTTAACCTTGTTTTCCTCCAAGACATAAACGATGTCGGGAACATGACACAACCTGCTTCGTTTGCCAGCAGACTTTTGTTCACGAACAATGTTAAATGCCATTTCTTGTAGCAAGTCATGCATTTCTAGGATGTTATGAGAAGTAGTAGTTACGAGACACTTATCAATAAGAGTTGTTATATCGTATCTCACAGACCGACTATAAATGCCCTTCAATATTCTTCTAGCTTGTTTTTGATGAAATCTTATGAAGAGATGTGCTATATCAAGAAATATGGATTTTTGCTCTTCATCCAACCCATAGTAACTAATTATCAACGCATCTTTGATTTGAACATTCTGAGCTAGTTTATCCAATGCACTTCTCCATTCTTTTGTGCTTTTACCATAGAGAGAGGCACCCAAAACCATAAGAGCCAACGGATTGCCCTGCACACGACTTGTAATCATTTTTATCAAGCATATATGTTCATTTGTGGAGATGCAATTCTTCAAGGCTTTTGAGCTAAAGAGTTGAAAAGCTTCTTTATCGCTCAACCTCTCAACCTCGAATATTTTGTCAACAGCATTGTTAAGCACTTGTTTGTCCCTACTTGTCATGAGAACTTTACTACCCGCTCCAAATGATCCACAAAGATCTTTCCATTCTTCCAAAGGCATTGAATCATCAACATCATCCAGAACAATAAAAACCTTTTTACGACCAAGTCTATCCCTCACAAAATTATCTCGAAAACTCAAGAAGCCCCTGTTCAGAATTTCTTGGCCAAGCAGTTCTAAAAGAAACCTTCTTTGCAAATCAGCCATGGAACCTGTTTTAAAGTTTGCAAAAAAGATTCCTTCAAATTGAGAACGAACCTTGTTGCACACAGCTTCAGCAATCGTTGTCTTACCTATACCACCCATTCCCCATATCCCTACAATGACAACATCTTGAGATTCCATCTTTAACAAAGACTCAAGTTTGTTGACACGAACATCAATTCCATATAGACCCGTTGTGTGACTTGAAGACATGCCATCCAATTTGTTCAAAATATCTCCAACGATTTTCTCAATAAATTCGGACTCCGTCCTGACAAACAAGAAGAACACACATATATTTGTTAGTCAAAATTTAACACAAGAATTTCCAGGTACCTGCTTTCTGTCTCCTAAAGCTTAAGATCCGTACAAGTATTTCGCTACAATGTTTTCATAATCATATAAAATAAATATAAATTCATAGAGCTCATCATTTTCAATATATAATTTTAAATTAAATTTCAAATCCTCGACAAATGAACAAATATTTTCTTATGGGATATATTTCAAGAGCTTACTGATCAGACTTCCGTAGACTCCATCCGGCTAGATTGGCTGCATCCGTCAAAGCGTCTCTGAAGCTCTGTACTTCGTCCTTCGTCAAACGTTTCTTCTTTACAAGTCCAGCAAACAAATCTCCAAAGCTTCCTGTTTGATTTCTTACATGAGATGGATCCACCTGGTAGAATACCGGAATAACTATCTGTCCATTATTTTTTCTACATTCAAAAATCTTTGCAAGCTCCTCTAAGCACCATTTGGAAGATGCATATTTTTCAGAAAAAACAACCACAGAAAGCTTGGCCTCTTCAATTGTTCTCAGAAGTGATGCCGAAATCTCCTCTCCTCTCACAAGCTGATTATCTATGAAAGTAAGGATTTGTTTCCGGTTCAAAGCAGCATAGAGGTGGCTGGTAAAAGCAGCATAGAGGTGGCTGGTAAAACCAGCACGAGTGTCTTCTCCTCTGAAACTAAGGAAGACATCAAATTTTACTTGTGTTTGGGCGTTGGTTAAGGTGAGTGGAGAAGATGACGCCGGAGACATATTCCAGCTTTGTTTGATAATTCTGCATATATAAATATACAGAAAGATAGAGTGAAATATGAAAAATATCACCATTGTTTCGTGGAGAAACAAGAGTAAGACTCTGGTTGTAAGAGTTCAATCTGCAGGGAGAGAATGGAAGTAACTCAAGGAATGATTTTGAATCTGAGGCTTAGGCTTAGGCTTACGTGTAGGGCTCAGGCAAATGCATAATTGTATGATTGAGAATTCCAAGTATTTTCATTGTTGATTTCCTGGAAATTGTCCAGCTATCTAGCCATGAGCTGTAAAGTTGTAAAGAAAAAAAGGGGCAAAATATAGTCCGAGTCGTCTGCAGATGGACGTATTGTCATTGAAAGTTTGTATCTTTACCGTCAAGAAAGGATGTGATCGTTTACTTTCGGTCCTCAAAAAATAAAGATACAAAATCCACGTATTCAATTGTAGTGATTTTCGAGATATAGAAAGGGAACGCCTATTGCCTTGTTATTACACTAGTGGAATAACTGTAGATTATAACGTGGATTATAATTATCATTGTAATGTATAGATAGTTCAATATTTTTTTATTCGATCTATTATAAGTAACGCAGGCCACTTTTTAGATTTTTTTCACCGCAATCAAAGGCATACTGCCTGCAACTTGTTAGGTATATTGCCATTTTGTGGCAATATCCTACCATTGTTGAAAATAGTTATCAACCCACCATTGTTGAAGAAGGTTGGTGGCCAACCTTTGACTATGAAGAAAGTTTGGTGGCCAACTTTGATTTATGAAGAAGATTGTCTCCTCACTCTTGCTATAAATAGAGGAGCTTCTTAGAGCTAAAAATGAGAGAGAGCAACACAAGTGAATGTGTTGTGTAGAGAGTGGGAGAAACACAAGTGAATGTGTTGTGTAGAGAGAGCTAGAGAGAGTTGATGAGTTGAGTAGAGTGGATGCAATCCTCCTCCTCTATATGTATTTATTGTAACTCTTTCTCTATCTCTAATACAATGACTCTCTCCCGTGGATGTAGGCGGTTTTGCCGAACCACGTTAAATATTGTGTCAGTGTGCTTAAGCCTCCTATGAGCAAGTATCAGTACACCCCCGGTCCGCGCATGGGAAAGCCGGAATTTCCCAACAACTGGTATCAGAGCTGATGGTTTAAAGGGGTGTTTGATTTTGCTCAAAAATGAAAATTGTCAAAATTGTGTTTTGACCATACCACTGTGTAGAGGAGGCCGAGACGAAGCCACTGGTGAAAACGACGTCAAAATCTGATGTCGGACATGGCCGCACTCTCCAGCAGGGCATCTGCCCACGCGCCCCATGCGTCTTCTTCGCCCGGATTGGCTGACCCGACCCGAATACCAGTTGACCCCAACAACTGGTATCAGAGCCGTTGGTGTAGGTGTTTGATTTTTTGCAGAAAAATCAAAGTGCTCAAAAACGAGTTTTGAGCATCTGATCTTGTAGAGGAGGTCACCACGATTCCAACGGTGTATAGTACACTTAATTTGGAGTCCAAACGAAGGAGTTATTGTCGGTCAAAGTTCTGTTTGGAAAAGTCAACGCCACGTCACCGGTCAGTCAACGCCACGTCAGCGCCATCATCAGTCAAGTCAACAGTGCCATGTCACTGGTGGGATAAGATTCTATGCAGCAGAGTCTACGTGCAACCGGATCTGAGATTGAATCTGGGCCGTTCATCAGGCCAGACTTGTTTTGATCAAATCTTAGCCGTCTGAAGTGCGATTTGGACGATTTCAGACTTGTTTCCAGCTAATTTGATCGTTCCGGATGCAATGGTACGGTCCGATCGTTGAGATTTGAGACCAAAAATGGCAGTGGCGAATTACCAAAAGAGATTGCCCGATCAGGAGGCATCTGAAGGTCATCATGGTGGTCGTTGAAGAGAAGAAGAAGAAGGTGCACATGTTTACCCAATTACATGTGCTGAACTGCTAAGTGGGGAGAAATTTACCTGCCTTAAGGGAAGGTAAAATTGGGACACTCTGGACACCCGATCATGTCGATAATTTGAGGTGAAGAGTGAAAAATTGACGAAGACCAATCTTGACGAATCTAAGTACTGGTAGTCTCGCCAGATATTGAGAAATCATGTATTAAACCAGTATATTCCAGATCACTTGTAAAGAAAAACCGGGACAAAGCCAGCAAATGGTTGTATATACGGAAAGACAGTACGATGGATAGATATGGCCTAAGAAGTTCTGTCTAGGAGATTGGGTTTTAAGCGGGACCAGTGTGACCCTCCAATCTTTTACGGGAACTTGCTTAGTGGAAGGATTATCCATACGGTACTATTTTCGTATATATAGCAGTTTGTAATGAAACAGTTGAAGACTAGCAGGATGGCGGCACAAGGGAACAGTTGGGTTCTGTATGATCAAGGATCTGATGAAGTGGTGATTTCTCCAAAGAAGTTAGATTCGGTGACTGTGATTTCTCGAGGGGAGAATTGATGAAGACCCTGATAATGGAAGAGAAATACAGCAGGGGATAAAGATTGGCACCCTATTTTGACTTGGACAGGTGTTATGACAGGATGAGCTGCTGTCAAACATAAGCAAGGAATAGGGAGAAATCTGGAGAACAAAAATTGCACGAGGGCACACGGAGATTGTGCAGGAGTACCCGTAGGATCCAACGAGGTACTATAATGAGACAACAGGTGCAAGGAGAAGAAGTGTTCCCAGATGAAGCTCAAAGCAGAGACTATCAAAGTTTGTACAACAGGAAGTCTCTTATGCTCTCAATGAAGACAACAGACGAAGACCTTTCCAATGCATGCAAGGATGGAAAGAGAGCTGTTGCAGAGGCACCTAATTGAGGAGGTGCAAACGCCTGTGATAAAAGGCAACCGTCTATGATGAAAGACGAAGACACCAAAGAGAGTTGGTGTAGGTGGAGCTGTCGAGCAGAAAGGCACAAAAGCTCCAAACATAGAAATCGAGGTGGAGGATTGCGAGGAGTATACCGCAACTTTCTCTTTCTATGTAGTTAATGGCAGTAATCTCTACCATAAGTGCACATGGTGGTAGAGATTTTTTGGTCCACTTTGAAGCATCTCAGCTGAAGGAGGATGCAGTCACCTATGAAAGGTGAAGACACCTTAGATGGAAGGTGTGTGAGGGCCATGATAGGAGCCCGGATCTGACCGCCCCATGACAATGGGCGAAGACACCTTAGAGAAGGTGTGAGGGCCGTGATAGAAGCCCCAGTTCAGACACCTAAGGAGAAGGTGTGTGGGCCATGATATGAGCCCAGTTCAGAACAACCCCAGAGCCAATGTGATGGCTAGATATGAGTGGACAAGTGTATAGCCAATGAAGTGGCTATGATGAGTATGAAGACAAATGCAGGATTGACTTTCATGGATATTGCCCCCATGCTAAAGATCAATGAGCTAGAAAACATTTGCCTTGGACAATAAGTGGATGACTTGTGGAGCATTAAGACGCGGCTGCTATGAAGGAGCAGAGGGCATGCGCAGGTTCCGGGAACGAGTTGACTCTTGTCAAGGTAGTGAGCTCGGTAATGGCATTGTAATACTCAGAGTATGAAGACAAATATGGATCAACCTTTAATGGGCTGCCCCCATGGTTAAAGGTGGAGAGCTACCTGGACTCTTACGACTAAGAGCGAGAGACTCATGGAGAAGTAAGGCGTGGTTCCTAGGGTGGAACAGAGGGCAGACGCAACTCCTGGATGAGTAGACTCTTGGAAGAGTGGTGAGCTTGTGATCACATTGAAATACTCAATGACTGTCACACTTGGAAATATTCGTTTGAGGGGGTGTTGTAAGCCTTGGTGTAAGGCTTGAAAAAATCATTTCGGACCGAGCATGGTTGATATGCTCGAAGGGGAATGTTGTGTTGAAGACGCTCTCAGAATGGTAAGCTTGGAAGAGCTGCAGAATGCAAGCTTGTGCTGAACAAGCAAGATGACAATTGCCCACACAAATGGCAAAGGGGGTGATTGTTAGGTATATTGCCATTTTGTGGCAATATCCTACCATTGTTGAAAATGGTTATCAACCCACCATTGTTGAAGAAGGTTGGTGGCCAACCTTTGACTATGAAGAAAGTTTGGTGGCCAACTTTGATTTATGAAGAAGATTGTCTCCTCTCTCTTGCTATAAATAGAGGAGCTTCTTAGAGCTAAAAATGAGAGAGAGAGCAACACAAGTGAATGTGTTGTGTAGAGAGTGGGAGAAACACAAGTGAATGTGTTGTGTAGAGAGAGCTAGAGAGAGTTGATGAGTTGAGTAGAGTGGATGCAATCCTCCTCCTCTATATGTATTTATTGTAACTCTTTCTCTATCTCTAATACAATGACTCTCTCCCGTGGATGTAGGCGGTTTTGCCGAACCACGTTAAATATTGTGTCGGTGTGCTTAAGCCTCCTATGAGCAAGTATCAGTACACCCCCGGTCCGCGCATGGGAAGCCGAATTTCCCAACAACGACTTGCGCATGTGTGAAATGTGAACTGTGAAAGCTATCATTTGACAGATTGTCTGGCGAAAATTGATAATTTGAAAGATTGAATTTTTTTTTTTGCGAATTGTGTAAATATTTTTTCAAAATTATATATTCATTTTATTATAGATATATATAAAATAATGATAACAATTATTTTAATGATATTTTTTATTAAAAATATATGAAGTTAATTATATATTTTGATATTTATTTAAATCTCTGAAATATTTTTAATAAAATAATATATAAAATAAATCTTAAAAATCAACGACATAATTCGATTGATCAACCGAAAAACCACCCTCGCCCTTCAAAATTATTGATGAATTTGTTAATTTCCCACTTTACAGCAAAAGCAAAGGAAGGAAAAGAGGTAGGGGGGAGCGTCGGCAATTCTTATTGGATTGCAGTGGAAAACCATGTGGAAATGGTAGGGAAGGGATGAAATCAAGGGGTGATTAGTGGGGCTATGAGGGTGCGCACATACCGTTTCCGTTTCATTTACAATATCGTAATAAAATAACGTTATTTTTGTTTCGGTTTTAATTTTAATTCCAGTTTGTTTTGAAAATTCCAGCCAAATTCCGGTCGGAACGCCTCGGTTCTGTTCCGGGTTTAAAATCTATTTTTTTATTTTTAAAAATTATTTTTAACATCTATATATCAAAATAATTTAAAAACACCAAAATATTTTAAATATTCTTGTTAAATTAATATTTTATTTTTTTCTATATATATATATATATAATTAATTATATATAAATAGTACAACACCGAAACGGAACGCCGGAACACTCCGAAACCAGAACGTTCCGTTCCAATCGAAAAATCGAACAGCTACTGAACGGTATTAACAAATTTATGATAAGTTGATTGAGAGGCAGCAGCTCTCATTAATTTGTGTGGGCATGTGCGAAATGTGAAGTTTTTGATAAAAATAATTTTAAAAAATAAAAATATCATTTTAATATAAAATATTTTTAAAAACAACTAAAATTATACTCATAACCCATCATTATAAAGTTATCATTTGAGAGAGAGTCGGGTAAAAATTGATAATATGAAAGATTGAATGCTTTTTTTTCAAAATTGCTTGGTTGTATTATATTAGATAAAAGTGTGAGAACAAGATGATACAAGATAATAAAGTTGTCACAATAAAACAAGATAATAAGCATTTTCCTGGAAATTACAGATGATGGTCATTGTTGACTTCCTAGAAATTGTCCTTGCACACAAGTCTTCAAATTCTTATTTGTTTATTTGTGATTTGGTGGAATAAGGCATCAAGCCAGAGGACTTTGCTGACTTCATATTATATAATAACGTGTGTGATTCTATGTGACAGGGAAGAACTCGTTACCCTATATAATCATAGATAATAGCAGATAGGAGGCAACCGACAAAACAATGGAAGGTTTGTCGGAACCCTTGTGATTTCATATAATATTTGTGCTTGGAATCATATAATATTTGTGCTTGGAACTCTAATTTTTTGATTATCATGCTAAGCCAGTTTGATGCTATTCATTCCTTGTGATTTCAGTCGTCAGCCTTGCAAAGCACAAATATTTCAGGCAAAGTAGAGCCTGCTTATCAATTTAGAGTTCCAAGCACAAATATTTTTCTCATATTTATGTACAAGAAAAATCCAAAACTTTGAGGTTGAGTTTTTGTGCAAGAAATATACGTTCTCCCATTGTACATAAATCTGGACCATGATTTTCTTACTTTCGTTTTCCAGAAGCTGAAGAACACTTTCTTTTGTTGTTTTCGTCCATCAAATTTTCTCAAAGAATATCCAGTTCAGGGGATGAAAAAGAATGCGTCGTCCTCATTCCTTCTCTGCAATCACCACGAAAGTGTTGGAATTGGAGTTGAATTCTGGAAAAATTGAAAGAACAGCTATTGTAGCGATTTGTACGGACAAAATGGATCAAACAGCCATAAACACGCACTGTAGCGATCAAAATCTAGGAATGAACAATTTTCCAGATTTTGATGGAAAATTTCCAGAAAAGAAAGAACTTAAGAATTCTGTGATTTTGGGAATTAAAGGAACATGAACATGGGCAAAATATTTCGTTATGGTTACTGCCATCCCATCAAATTTTATTTATATAGGAATAAAAAAATTACAACGGCTATAATATTTGAAATTCGGTTACAATTTCCTATTTAACAATGAGTTGACTATAAACTAAAATTAACTAAAAACATTGACTCAGAACACTTAACATGCTTATTACAATGTGAATTCAATCATAACAATTGATTCTTCAGTCTTCAATTCTTCAAACTTCAATTCTCCTGCGCACCTGCACTCTGTTCAACTTCTTAGAAAGAACCAGGCGGTCGACCGGTGTAGTTTCTTCTTCCAAGTGGTCGACCGGTTCACTTGGGCAGTTCTGGAATCAACCTCAGATTTCAACACTCCCCTTGATTCCTGAACTACACATTTTCCACCATTCTCCTTAGCTCCTCAAAACTTTCCTTTGATAAAGTCTTTGTGAACAAGTCGATTAACGATTCTCTTAAGCAGCAATACTTCATCTCCATTTCACATTGTTTCATTCCCAACACATAGGCTAAAAGTCCAAGTTCATTTATTTCGAACTTGTCTTTCATATTGGTTCTAAATTCAACAATCAATTCTTCATCATCATTGATATCAAGCTGCAACTACTGACACCTTGACTTTCGATCATTTCGGAGGGAAATTTTTCCTAGTATTTCCATGATGATCCAGGACATAGAACAAGCCAAATGAAGTTCCAACAAGAATGTTCAAGTTCCCATCAACATCCAAATCAACCACTGAAGGTGAAGAGTATATATATGCACGAAATTTTGCAGTACTTACATCTAGTACCCTTTTCCACTTAACTTGCTTTGTATCAAGATTGAATACAACAATAGAACTGGCAACATATTTCCCAACATCTATATCACCAAGTTCTTTGAAATGCTCAGTATTGTCATAATACTCATGATCAAAGAAATATGAAACTGCAGCAATCATTTCAGCTACTCCATCACTATTAATGTCAGCAATCACAGGAGTGCACATGATAGGTGAATCTATATTCACATAATCCTCCAGCATCTCATGTTTCCTTTCTGACCACTTTTCATCTCCCCACATGGATTCATTAACATAATCATCATAGTCATAATTGTACTTATTAGCTAATTCATCACTTTCACAGAATATCTCAAAAGATGAATCTGCATCTGCTTCTAACCCTTCTTTATTTTCAACAGTTGTGTTTGTATTTGTGCTTTGGTGTTCTAGTTGAATACTAAAGCATCTATTTGACATTTTTGCAGTGAATAGATGTACCCCATGATTGTCCTTAATTGTGCATACATCATCTATAAAGAACAATGAAAAACTATCCTCTAGCAGTTGACCTACACTTATTAGACTTTGTGCAATTTCTGGTACATATAGAACATGATCAAAATTTCATGTACCTACTAGAGTTTCTATGTCAACTTCTCCCTTTCCCTCTACACTTACATACTGTCCATTTGCAGCTTTAACTCTAGATTTGTAGCTTAAGTCTAGATTTTCGAACAAGCTTAACTCTGCAGCCATGTGGTTTGAACAACCACTATCAATTAACCAAGTTTGATTGTTTACCTCAGTTTTGTTGCATTTGTGTGCTTCAGTGGCTGTAAATAACATTTCCTCTTTGGTCTCCTCCACTTCAGCAACTTGAGCTTGGTTTGCATTGTCTTCATTGCAAAAATTTTCTATGTGACCAAACTTCTTACATTTTCGGCATTGTGCATTCTTGAGCCAACAAGATGACTCAAGATGATTGTTTTTCTGACAGTACTTGCAGGTGGGAAGTGGCTCTCTTCTTTCCTTCCACCTTGCATTGAAGTTGTTGCCTTGTGTTTGATTATTTGGCCAATTTCTCCTCTGCCATGAATTTCCAGAATTGGACCCGTTTTCTGGATTTCTGAAGAACACTTGCTGCTGCCTAGTTCTTCCACTCAATCCTGCTGCAAAGGCCTCTTCACTATAGTTTTCTTGCCTCATTTGTTGCCTTTGTTCCACTGCTTGCAATGCATTAATTAACTCTTGAAGACTCATGGAAGTGAAGTCTTTTGAATCTTCCAAAGAACATATCTTGTTCTCAAATTTTTCGGGTAAGCTTACCAACACCTTTTCAACCACCCTTGATTCTTGAACCTCTTCACCAAGCAATGTCATTTGATTAACAATCTTGGATACATTTGAAGAGAATTCCTTGACTGTTTCTGAATCTTTCATCCTCAATCCTTCGAATTGTCTCTTCAATGTTAAAATCTGCATTCTCCTTGATTTTTCATCACCCTGAAATTCTGCTCTTAATTTATCCCAAGCATCCTTAGCTGATTCACATGCCATGATTCTTGAGAAGATTTCCTCACTTACTGCATTGTGAATGCAAGTGAGGGCTTTGAATTTCTTTGCTCTCTGTTCGTTAAAATACTTAACCTGGGCCATAGTTGGGTTGTTGTTCAAGGGAACTGGTTCCCTGTCAGCCTCCACATCTTCCCAGAGATCGAAGGCTTTAAGATATATCTTCATCTTTACTGCCCAAACCCCATAGTTTACCCCTGTGAAGATTGGAGTTTTTGACGAGAATGAAGCATCCATATCTGTCAAGAACAGTCTGCTCGAAATTTTTGTTTCTTGTAATTTACTTCCAAGGCTTCACAATACTGGAAAACAAGGATATCAATTGATCTTCTTTGTCAATCGTTTATCCCTTTTTTAAAGAACAATTCAAGACTTTTCTTGATTTCAAAAATCTGCAAATTCTGGTCAACAATTGCTTCTTGCACCAAATTCTGATCAACACTTGTTTCTTGCACTCTTTTCCTTCCAGGGTTCCACAGAACAGAGAACAGGAGTAATAATTGAGAAACTCTTTCAATTATTAGTCCTTAAAGAACACTTCAAGACTCACTTCTTGATTGACGAATTCTTGGAATTTCTGGAAAAGTGCAATCTGGAATTTCTGGAAAAGTGCAATCTTTCCTTTCAAGGTTTGATCAATCCTTGAATTCTTTGCACTTGTATATTACTTTCAATCCCTTTTCTAAGACCTATTCTGCTCTGATACCATGTTGGAATTTGAGTTGAATTCTGGAAAAATTGAAAGAACAGCTACTGTAGCGATTTGTACGGACAAAATGGATCAAACAGCCATAAACACGCACTGTAGCGATCAAAATCTAGGAATGAACAATTTTCCAGATTTTGATGGAAAATTTCCAGAAAAGAAAGAACTTAAGAATTCTGTGATTTTGGGAATTAAAGGAACATGAACATGGGCAAAATATTTCGTTATGGTTACTGCCATCCCATCAAATTTTATTTATATAGGAATAAAAAAATTACAACGGCTATAATATTTGAAATTCGGTTACAATTTCCTATTTAACAATGAGTTGACTATAAACTAAAATTAACTAAAAACATTGACTCAGAACACTTAACATGCTTATTACAATGTGAATTCAATCATAACAATTGATTCTTCAGTCTTCAATTCTTCAAACTTCAATTCTCCTGCGCACCTGCACTCTGTTCAACTTCTTAGAAAGAACCAGGCGGTCGACCGGTGTAGTTTCTTCTTCCAAGTGGTCGACCAGGTTCACTTGGGCGGTTCGAATCAACCTCGATTTCAACGAAAGCATCTTTCGGTGACCACCTACGCCTCTCACTTTTGGCGAGCGGGTTGAAAACGACCCTTTCGAGCATTAGTCGCACGGGAACCAATGACAATCTCTCTTCTCTGTCGGGCTCGTAATGAGTACTTCATAGAAACTCAATTCCTCGCCTTCACCGAGGTAAAGATCCGCTTGCCTTATTTGTAGCTCATTTCACGATGAAAGCAAAATGTTAGTGGATGATGAGTTGAACTGATTAAAGAATCTTAAATTCTAACATCATCAATAGCAACAATTTCACTACCACAACAAAGAATCACTCGATCAAAGCTAGAGGGTGGTTCCGAGCGGTTCAGAGTGAGCACGCTAGCAAACCCTTCACTGTTGTGGTCCAACATATTAACTAGCTTAATTTATCACAGCCATAATAATAATATGATTATTTGGATGCGGGGCTCACTGACACGCTACTTTGTCAATATAAGAAGCGAGCATCAACGTCATTATGATATATGATTTAACATGATTGTTAAAAGTGCTTTTAGCTTGTTAGGGGATTGTCGGGTCTGAGAAGCTTGTCTAGGCTTGCCTTTTAGTTTTGTCCGGTTTTCCTTTGTTTTGGTTTTGCTTTGTGGCTTGTATTTATTGTGTTTTCTCGGAGCATGTTCAGTTTTATTTTTAGTTTCAGGTCCATTTTCCCTCTTTTAGGTTTGTCTGCTTTTGTGGCCTGCTTTTCTGATCTTAATATATTTTTACTTTTGATAAAAAAATAAAAGTGCTTTCAATATCTTCCCTCAAGCAAGATTTGGCCAATACCCATGAGCAATCCTGTTAGAAACATCACATGATAGTACTTGTCAATCTATCTCCTACTGAGAACTTTCCAATTTTCTGCTGAACTTAGAAAAACTTCAGTACCTCGTTTTTGTTTTTTCTAACCTTTCACTCATGTTCATTCGAAATAAACATATAGATAAGGTATTGACAAACAAACTATGAGAAAAGAAAAAATTGCATGCACTTGCTGGAATTTTCTATTGAAATTTTGTAAACTTACTTTGCCCTTCAAAATTTGACAGAAGAGAGACAGAAGAATACCTCCTCTGCAAAGAGCTCTTCTAGTACATCATTTATTTGTTGATCTTCTGCAACCATGGCCAATGCCATGCTGACAAGCTCATTTGATAAAACGTAATCACTGATCTTCGACGTGCATAATAAATTTTTAGTTCTTGGGTCCAGAATTTCACTTATTATTACAGATTTATCTGAAGCCTGCTGCATCTCCCCAATCCACGAACCTTGAGAAAAGCTTCCTCTGCGAACCTGGTTTACCATTGGGAGACGCTTTGACTGCATGGATCATGAGAATAAGAACAAATGAATAAAAGGATCGATGAACACTAAATTGCACCATTATAGTTAACACATGGATTCTGTACAATTATCTTCTTGGGTTCAGGAGAAAAGAAACAAATCTTTCTGGCTTTTCCTAAAGTTGAAGTGGAATCTAAGATTACAGGGCATCTTGGAGGATGGCCCAAAACTTCGAAAAAGGCTGAAAGGTGAAGAGCCCTCTCGAGTCAACTTAAATGTAAACACAACCATCCAAAACCCCCAATAAAAAAGACACAAAAATGTGATCTCATTCATTCTGACTTGTTTTTGGAAACCCAAAGAGACTGTCCCTTCAAAGTACATAAATAATGGTTTCAGCTATATGTGTGAATTGTCTTTTAAGTCGTGAAATTTATACTGGCTAATAGAACTTATGCTGTATGAATGAGTCATAGCCTATCCACTAGAACTTTAGTTAGATCAAGTACCTGAATATCACGAATCAATAATAATGTGGCAAGAGATCGGGAGTCGGCTTGAATGGCTGAATCTTCCACTGACTCATCAGCCAAAATTAAAATCTAAACACACCAAATACTGTATCAACATCTTTTTAGCCAAGAATAAGGATAATTACATAAATAAAAACACAATCCCAAATGTCAAATAGTTTGATTCAAAACCCACTACTATTTTAGTATTATTCACTTACTGAATCAAAAGAGTGCAAAGGAAGACTTTCTAACTGACGTCTGATGACCGCATTTCCTTCTCGATTCACAAGTTGTATATTTTCCAATCTACTAAAGTCTAGACCACCATCAATAAGCTTCCTTTCCCTCTCATTTTCGGGAACATCATTGAACATCCAGAGCTCTGAACCTGGTGCTAGAAATGCATCCAGCACCTAAACATGCAGAGATGAGTAGCTGAAAATTACTATTGTTATAGAAAATGAAATAGTCTAAATGAGAAGAAAAAAAAAGAGAGCTCATTATTGCACAAAAAAGTAAATGTAGAAACTAGAAAGAATAGTTTCAATATACACACTTGTTTGCAACTACAACTGAAAATCCTGTAATAATAACACAGAAGAATTCTGAAATGTCTACCACCACTTTGCTGCAACGGAGAAGTTATGATTTCATAATCCTCATAACATTACCATAATCATATCTTCCATGTCTCGTCTCCAACCACAGAATAATATCCTTTCTGCAGACTTTTGAACAATAAAGTCTCATGGAAGTGTGGAAAACGATCTGTCATTGCTACTTCCACTATAGAGTCCGAATTAGTGGCATGCTTTGAAGCCACGGTTCAAGCATTGTGGCTGCGAAACTTTATTTCGAGGCTTGGAATTGTTGACGAGTATAGCCAAGCCATGAGAATTTACTTGTGATAATTCCATGCAGATATTCTTCTCAAAGAATGACAAGTATTCGAAAGGTGCTAAGCACTTGGAAATTAAATACTTATCTCAGAAGGAAGAAGTGCGAAGCAGCGAGTGACTTTTGAGCATATAAGGACAAACATGATGTTGGCGGATCCTTTGACTGAAAGGATTACCGCCCGGTATATTTATTGGCCATGTAGAGAAAATGGGCATAATAGATAAGACCTTGTTATGATAGTTTGTGCTCATGTAAAGTTGTTACTCAAAGATGATGTCATTAAAGATTGTGTTTTTTTCTGTAATTAAAGAATGTTATCATAATAGTTATGCATATAAAGTTTTTTTTAATAGATAACATATAAAGTTGAGAATTATGGTTTCTCTCAACATAAAGGTTTTGAGAATTATAGTGAAATCTCAATAGAAAAGAAGTAGTAAAGTTAGAGTTGGTGTGTGGTGCTTGGAAGGGACCCATCGCAGTAAATGATGTGCAACCGCCATGACTCGGCTAACTCTGATTTTATGGTACTTACTGAGTATTGAACTTGATGTAAAGATGCGCATGAAAGGGAATTGGACTATAACGTTAACGCAACGGCCAAGTGGGAGAATGTAAGAATATTTCCTGTAGAGTGGCCGATGTATTAACGGTCCGATCATTAAAGTTCAAGTTCTTTGTAAAGTCTACGGATTCTAATATGTTAAAGTGAAACCGTGATGGATCGGTCTCAATAAACGAGTATTAGAATGGGTACGTTGAAACCCTCTCCTCTAACCATAAAAGAACATATATTCTCATAAGGTTGTATACATACATATATTGATGGTTTTAAATATATGTAAGTGTATAAAATAAAAGACACAACCCTTCTCTTAATTAAATGAGCACCCATTCAGTGGAATGAGCACCCATTTGGTGGAATGAGCACCCATTCGGTGGAATGAGCACTCATTCATTGATATAATAAAAGAAGGGTGGTTGTTCTGGAAAGGGGGTGAGTTAAGGGGAGTGGCTGAAAGTGTGTGCTTGTGCCGTGAGTGCAAGAACAAGAGAAAGAAAAGAGAATTGAAAAGAAAACCATCAAAGAGATCCCTCTCCATCAAGGGATAAAGAAAAGAACAAGGTATAGAGGAGAAAATCAACAAAAGAAAAGTCTGCAGAAAACAAGAAGAAAGGAGAGAATCGGATGCAACAATTTAAGAACAAAATGGAAGGTAAGTTCTAAATTTTGCATTGTATTATATTTGCAAGAATTATCATCAATATAATTGTCTTGTGGGATCAAATGATCTATTGATGTATTTGGGATAGATTTCGGAAATAGAAATCATTACAGAAATGAAAATTTACAGCTTTTTCAACTTTGTTCAATAATATTGTTAGAAAGAAATTATCAATTTTAAAATTTGCAAAAGTTATTAAAAAACAAAATAGCAATTAAAAGAATAATAATCAAATTTGATAGGAAAATAAACCCAAGAAAGATGAAAATTGAAAAGAAAAAAATATGATTTCTTAAAATTATCTCAATTAAAAAGTAAATAAATTATTCCAAATAAAAAATAGTAAAAACAAATGGGAACCAAATTTGACGGAATTAAAAATTGAAGGCTACTTTAAGTTTTGAAGGGGTAGGTGTAGAAATTAAGAAATAGAGAGAAAAGATAACAAACCGAATAATTGTTGGCCACAGAGGTAATGCCAAGCCAATTCAAATGTTGTGTTGTAGAATTAATGTGATATTTGATCTCTTGATAGTCTCACATGCATTACCCATGCATGCATTAGCAAAAAAATATTAATACTATTTACATATATTAAATTACAAAATCATCCATAAACTAACTTCATAATAACAAAAAAAATAAATTAAGTGCAAATACAAAAAAAAACGCAACATAAGCTATAGAAAATCAATTGTTGAGGGCATGCGAAAGGTTTTACTGTTTTTTTAGAAATAAGACGAAAAAAACCTATGAACATAAGCTTAAAAAAAATTGAATCGAAGAATATAAGAGTTATTTTATAAAACATTGCCCGTTTATATATCAGGCAATGACAAATGGACCATTGTGAAATGACTTAATTAACCTCAATAATAATTTTTGATGTTCTCTTTTTAGGGAAAAATGGGTAATTGATTCTAGAGTTTAAAAAGTCACTGGTTGTCTTGCTTTTATGATCCTTGTCCCCTATCTTTCATTTTCATTCTCACCTAACATTTGATCCTATAAGGGTTAAAAACAGAAGAAAAAGATGAAAAAACACTATAAATAATAAGTTTATAATATTTTATGAGGGGATATATACTCATTTTGCAATATAAATTTCACATATGTTTTAGGCTTTCTTTTATTATTAATAATATAAAATGACAAGGAAAGATTGTTGGATTGTGTGTTAGCAATAAATAAATAAAAATGACAAGGAAAGATTCGTATAGTACCAGAGGCAGTAGCTAGTACAGGTATCTTGAAAACTACTTGAACAACAACTTGCAGTAATTGCAGAACTCTCTCTTTCTCCCTTTCAAATTCTTCTATCTCTCCATCAATTTTCTTTAAAGCTTTTGTTTGTTATTCGTAACAAACAATGTCTCTAACAGACGAAGTGTCGTCGGCCCGTATATTTTCATCAAAGTGCAGATATACCCCACAACTTTTCAACTCGCAAGGCTCTCGGATAACATCTCTCTTCCCATTTCGGAGAACATGACTCACCAAATTGCTCATTTCAATGTAGAATTTGAATGTAACTTCTTTGCCAGAATATTCACGTAAAAGATCTACGAATTCGTGCTCGTACTGAATTAAAGATATTGGATTCATCATAGAATCTGTACTCTAGAAACACGTGATCCAAGTGACGTTTCATCAAGAACTTGTAATGATCAATCTTGGAAAAGAAGTCTTCATCATCATCACCATCATGAAACTCAAGATATATTCTACACAACTTTAAGGGAAGAGGGAGTAGAAAGACAAGGCAGAAAGCAATTCCCTTGAGTTGATGACAATTTGATGGCAACTGTATAGTGAGTGAAGATCCAATTCCTTTGTAACCGAACCATTCTGGAATTTCACTCCCCGGTAGAATCATTCTAATAATGTCACGTGGGTCCATCTCTCCAGACTACAAGACAAAAGTCACATTTCAAAAAATTTACGACAAGCAAGAAAGATAGAAAAAAGAAATACAGGGTTAAGAGTGGTACCTGAATTTTCAAATGCATTGCTGCTATCAGTGGTTTTTGATCCAATTTGAAGCAATTTGCAAAATTATATAAACTGCCACCTATACTTGATGAGTTGATTGATATCATGGTGGTTTCTAGTGATTCACAGTTAGGTGCTCTTAGAGACCGCAGCGAACGTGGAAGCTCAGGTAACATTTTAATACTTGTTCCATCCAAACGCAGCTCAGCCAAACGCACCATATCTTTGATTGACAAGGGTAGCTCTTTGATAAGTGTTCCACGTAACGATAGAATTTCCAAAGATATCATATGCTTAAATAATGATGAGGGTATCTCTTTGATGCCTGTGTTGTCTAATAGAAGAAACCTCAAAGAATCCATAGGCACTGTGATTTCCGGGAAGCTCTCTAGTTTTGAGCAACCACTTACAGACAACAAATAGAGTTTTTTGAGAAACTGGATTGATGAGGGCACCTCTGTAATGGCAGTCTCACCTAGATATAATGTTTCTATATCCCTTGAAATCTCTGGAAACTTGGTGATCTTTGTGCAACCGCTTAGATCAAGATGTTCCACCTTGCTACTGACTGATTCTGGAACTTCTTTGAGTGAAGTTTCATTTAATGTTAACCATTCCATATTTTGTGAAATCGTTGGACACTTGGTTATATCTAGGCAACGATCTATATGAAGTTTCTTGAGAACCTTTGAATCAAGCATCGGAAAACTTCTAAGATTATTGCAACCACTGAGATCAAGATTTTCCAGCTTGTGAAGATGTTGAAGAGATGACGGAACCTCAGTTAAACTTGAACAGCCCACAAGTCTCTGAAAGATCTGGAAAGAATTGAAATGTTTGAATGCTTCTGGTTTTCGATGACCAGAGAAGAATGCACTACTGTTCTTATATAGATACATTTGTTTTACATGAGAACTTTAGAGATTGAATCTAAGTGTTACACCTGATAAGGATTATCCTTCAATATTTTTACGTAACTGATAACTTTGGAGGAGTTTGAGTTGTAGTGGGAGACTTGTTGCAGCAGATCTTCATCTTTGAATCCTTCAATCATTTGACAGTGGTGGGACTCTGTTTTTATCCTTAACATTCCCCCGCAAACCAGCAGGGAGCTCCACCACTGATAGCTTGTCTCGAAGGAAGCAGAACCGATCAGCTGTGTGTCCTTTTGTAAAGATATCTGCTGGTTGTAGAGGAGATGGAACATGCTGCAAGACTATGTCTCGGTTTGTGACCTTTTCTCTCACAAAATGGTAATCCACTTCAATGTGCTTTGATCTTGCATGAAAAATGGGATTTGAGGCCAGGGCTAGTGCACTGATATTATCACACCACACAACAGGAGCCGAATCAATTGCAATGTTTAGCTCACATAATAGCATGCGTAACCAATATACTTCTGCAGTAACTAATGCTAAACACCGGTATTCAGCCTCGGTACTGGACTTTGACACTATTGGTTGTTTCTTTGCTGACCAAGAGATGAGATTGTGACCCACATATACGCCATAACCACACGTTGATCTTCTGTCATCAGGATCACCAGCCCAGTCGGAGTCACAATAGGCATTGATGGAAAACGTCCCTTGTTTGTAGAATAGACCAAAATCCAGCGTGTTCTTTAGGTATCGAAGCACACGTTTGGCAGCAGTCCAGTGGGTAGATGTTGGAGTTTGCATATGTTGACATAGCTGGTTCACAGAATAAGCTATATCTGGCCTGGTGAGGGTGACATATTGCAAGGCACCCACTGTTTGTCTATATTCAGCAGGATCTGGAAGAATTTCACCATCAAATTTCGACAACTTGGATCCTGAAACACATGGTGCTCGATATGGACGAATGCCAAGAAGTCGAACACGATTTAATAAGTCTATGATGTATCTTGTTTGACGAAGATGCAGTCCAGATGAGTTGCGCATTGCTTCAATTCCTAGAAAATAAGATATTTGTCCAAGGTCCTTCATAGCAAACTCACGCTGCAGGTTAGATAGCACAGAAGCAGTGAAGTTTTGAGAGTTTGCTGTTATGAGAATATCGTCCACATATACTAATAAAAATGCATGAGTAGAATTTTGGTGATATGTGAACAGGGAAGGATCCACTTGTGAGCTGTGAAACCCAAGAGATACCAGAGCAGATGACAATCGATTGAACCAAGCTCTAGGAGCTTGTTTTAAGCCATACAATGATTTGTTAAGCTTACAAACAAAATGGGGGTGCACTGGATCTTCAAAGCCTTTCGGTTGGGACATATAGACTTCTTCTTCTAAGATGCCATGGAGAAAAGCATTAGAAACATCTAGTTGTCGAATATCCCAGTTAAATGTCACAGTCGTTGCTAGCACCATACGCACAGTGGAAGGTTTAATGACAGGACTGAAAGTTTCATAGAAATCAATTCCACTGCGCTGTAAATAGCCGATAGCAACTAATCTGGCCTTGTGTCGTTCAATGCTGCCATCAGGTTTTCGTTTCAATTTAAAAACCCATTTGCAGGGGACAATATTCTTACCCAGTGGACGTGAGCATAAGGACCATGTATTATTTTCCATCAAGGCCTGAAATTCAGTGGCCATTGCTGCACACCATTCAGGTATAGTGGCAGCTTGTGCATAATTCTGTGGTTCTGGAGAGATGACACCTGCATGCAAAGCTTTCAATGGGTGACGGGTGGTATAGTGGAGATGGTAGTCAGGAAACATGCGAGGTGTAGAGTGCCCAGTTTGGGATCTAGTAAGCATACGAGAGGATGGCTGAGGAAAGTTTGAATAGTTGGGAAGATGACGAGGATTGCTTGTAGAAATAATGTATATATTTCCAGTATATATAAAATTACATCAAAACATCTTTTATAGACTAATACATGATAGGAAAGAAACTAGATTTGAGGATATAAAAATATATCCGTTAGAGGCATTCCTATTGTTATTTCCTTTCCTTTCTGCATTATTATTCTGTATTTCATGAGTCATAATTCCTGTAGATATTGTTGCCTTTGTAAGTCCATGTTTCCTTTGTTGTCTTGTGAATCCTTTGCACGTGTAGTGTCCCATGATTTTGTTCCCATTAACTCTGCATTTGCATGATTTACGGTATTTTGCGGATCATTGACTCTGCATTCATTGGCTTTCCATTTGTTGTTGTTAACATCCTCCCGCAAACCGAGCCGGGTTGGAGGCACAGTTTGGTCAAGAAAGAGGCAAGGGCGACCTTGGTGGATCGGCTTGGTGAAGATATCGACTATTTGATCAATTGAAGATACATGCTTGGTGATTAGTGACCCAAGGGCAACTTCGTTCTCGGACAAAATGGTAGTCCAGCTCTATGTGTTTACTTCGAGCATGAAATACTCGGGTTGATCTGTCATGTATAAGGCACTCGAGATTATCACAGAGAGGGCAGTGTAGTGGATAGAGAAACACGCAGGTCTTGAAGGATGAATGAGAGCCATGTAAGTTCAGCGAGTTGTGTTTGCCATAGCACGATACTCCGCCTCGGTGCTCGATCGTGATATTGTGTGTTGTTTTTGCACACCAGGAAATGATATTGGAGCCAAGGAATGTGCAATACCTGCTCGTTGATCTTCGAGTAGTGGGACAACCAGCCTAATCTGCATCGGAGAAGGCATATAAAGCAAAGTTTGTAGTGGAGGAGAGGTGCAAACCTATGTTTATTGTTCCCTTTAGATATCGAAGTATCGCTGAACCAACTTCCAAGTGAGCAATGGTAGGATTGTGCATGAATTGAGCAACATAGTTGACACTATAAGAGAGATCCGGTCTTGTGAGAGTGAGATATTGAAGAGCACCAACAATGCTCGCGATAATGACTTGGGTCTACGATTGGAGGGGCATCAATGGCTACCGTAAACTTCGTGTCCGGAGGCGTAACCATGGGCTTACAATCAAGCATGTTGGAGCGATCAAGTATGGTAAGAGCATAGTGTGATTGAGACAAGTGCAGGCCATCCGTAGTTGGACAGACTTCAATGCCTAAAAATGGTGTATTTGTCCCAAGTCTTTCATGGAGAATTCTCGACCCAAAACTCAGTATGAATGAGTTTACTAGTTGTATAGAAGAGCCTCGTTAGAAGCATATCATCAACATACAGATATGAGGACTAAGCTATTATCATTGTCAATATGTAAAATAAATAAGGAAGGATCAGCTAAACTGCAGAAGAACCCATATGAGAGGAGAAATGTACTAAGTCTGTCAAACCAAGCACGTGGTGCTTGTTTACGCCCATATAAGGCTCGCTGTAATTTACACACATGTAGAGGATTTTTTTGATCAACCATACCTAGAGGTTGAGTCATATATATATCCCCTTTAATGTTGCCATGTAAGAATGTATTTTTTTTACGTCAAGTTGTCGAACAGGCCGAGTGCTTTACAAGAGCAATTGTAAGAATCATACTGAATTGTACCTGGTTTTACCACTCGGAGAGAATGTTTCAGTATAATCTATACCATCAACTTGATGATATCCTTTAGCAACTAATCGTGCTTTAAGTCTATCTAAGGAACCATCGGGTTTAAGTTTTGATTTAAATACCCATTTAGCACCAATTATATGCATATCGGAGTACGTGGAACTAATTTCCATGTTTCATTTTGATGAAGGGTCGTTAGCTCTTCTTCCATAGTCGCTTTCCATCCTGGATGTAATAATGCTGCCTTAATGCTTTTGGTTCACACGGGATTGTGGGGATAGGGTCATTGTCAAGGCATATTTAGGATTTGGTTTCACAACTCCACGCATTGATCTAGTTATCATAGGGTGATGAGTTTCTGCTGTGGGTTGTATTTCGATGAGGTAATATAGGGTGATGAGGCTCTGCTGTGGTTATAGGGTTATAAGGTTCAAGCTGTGGGTTGTATTTCGATGAGGTGATATATCGAGAGGATTTGGTGCAGGGGCATCTGTGTGTAGTATTTCAGTTAGTGTTTCAAGAAATAGAGTATCCATGCATTCAAGAACCGGAGGAGTGTCTGTGGAAGAAGGAATGGGTTCATTTGGCTCAAGTTGGGGGTACTTACAGTTGATGGTGTCTGTGTAGGCTCACTGGTTTGACTAACTTCTATTTGAAGTGGTATGCAGTTTGATTCATGCATGGTAGTATCTTGTTGTGAAACGTTAGGAGTGGCTGGTATCCAGGAATTAAATATATTTTGAACATGTAATGTATTTGAATGTGTAGAATGAGTTTTGAATGGGAACACTAATTCATCAAAAACAACATGCCTTGATAGAAAAAACTTGCGACTTTGAGGATGAAAACATTTATATCCCTTATATTTGTCACTATAACCCACAAATACACACAAAATTGTTTTTGGATCAAACTTATGAAGTTTTGTGTTCCATGTATACTGAAAGCATTTTGAGCCAAACACTCGAAGAGATGTATAATTCGGTTGTGTCTTGTGCGAGCATGAAGTATGGAGTATCAAACTTAAGAGTCGAAGATGGTAATCGATTAATTAAAAATACTGCTGTGGTGAAAGCTTGAGCCATAGATAAAGGGGTGTATGACTGTGGAATAGCATTGTCATACCTAATTCTCGAATTATTCGTGTCTTCTCTCAACTACTCCTGTTTGTTACGGAGTATAGGGACAAGAGATTTGATGGAGAGTACTGTTGCAAGAAAATGTGCTCGATAATCTAGAGTTAATGAACTCACCTCCTCCAGTCGAGTGGAAGATTTTTATCTTCTTATTGAGCTCACTTGTCAACATATTTTTCGAATGCTTGATAGGCGAGTATAAAACTCGATTTGTGTCGTAGAGGTATGAGCCAAGTATACTTTGAAAAGTCATCAACTAAGCATGCATAAAATTTAAATTTCTCAAGAGATAAAGCCGAGCGAGCCCCCACAAATCACAATGTATCTTATCAAAAATATCTAAACTTGAATGTTCGAAGAAGAAAAAGGCGGTTTGCTTAATTTTCCTAATTGACAACTATCACATAGTCGTGTTATTTTTGAGGAGCCAATGACATTGATTAAACCCTTCTTTTGTAGTAAAGAAACGATCGATTTTTGAGGATGTCCCACTCGTTGGTGCCAAAGTTACGCATCACCGATTCGAATCGATGGGAAAAATGAGCTTGTGGTGTGTTTGATAAAGTATACTGAGTCACCCTTCTTGGTTCCTCATTATCGGAGGGCATCCTGTTTCCGATCCTTTATACAAAAATTAACATCGGAAAAATCACAATTGACGGGATATTGAGAGGTCAATTGACTAACGGATAGTAAATTCTTTTCTAGTTACGGAACTAAAAGAACATCATAAAGTTGCGATTCTGTATTTTTTTGTTTGATTGAAGAAGTTCCTGTACTGTTATAGGTATTGAGGAACCATCCCCAATTATAACAACATCGGATCCTCGAGTATTTATGTATATTAGTTAACATACCGGTTCTCTCTGTCATGTGATTGGAGGCTCTCAGTAATCTGCTGTCCACTCGGTTTGATGGATCGAGTTGTCTAAGGTAAGTGCGACTAGAGCTTGTGGAATATCATCATTTTGAGTTGGTCTCTTTGGAATCCACCGGCATATCTTGGCGAGTGTGGCCTATTTTCCCATAATCTTGACATGTTTCATTGCGATATTGCTCTCGTTCGCAGTTGTCATGCGGCGTTCCCAGGTGGTGGTGGTCGTCGTTCGTTGTGTAGAAGATGTTAGATTATTTGAATAATTCGATGATGATTTCGTACTGTTGTGCTTGAAAACCACGTCCTGTAGAGGTAAATGTGTTGCTGCGATTTCTTGTTCCAGTGTTGTAAGATTGCCTCTGTTGTTGTCCATAGAAGGCTAGATGTGGGGTAAGTTGAGACAAAGGTGTTTACGCTTGACTTGAGAACCAGGCTTCGACGTTGATCAAGATTTTGTAGTTGAGAAATGAGTTACGTGTATGTAGGTCTTGGTGGCTTCGAGCATTGTTGTAGTGAATGTTTCATATTGTGGTCCCAGGCTTGTTAGAAGGCGTAAGACCTTCTCTTTGTCCAGTAGGGGTTTCCCTATACCTGCAAGGTCTGTCACACGAGTTCTTGAAAGTGTGGATGTGATCTCTAATAGTTCCGTGATCTTCTTTTCGAGGTAGATCAATTGTTGTCTTAACGTAAACTCTCTTTCTTGAGAGTCTTGTGCATATGCATCTTTCAATGCTTCCCATATCTGTGAGAGCGAGTGTCTAAGCCAATGACCAGGCCTAGTGCTTCTTCGAGAGGGTCCCAATAATCCAACCTCTAAGAAGACGATCAGATTCTGCCAAGTAACAAATTCTCGTGATGATTGTGGTGTAGACCTTCCTGCTTTCGAGTTGTTTGTGTCTGCATTGTGGTGTATTTTGTTGGGATTGGAATATCTCGTGGTGAGGTGATCAACCGGATCTTGGCTTTCGCTAGCCCAAGGACTTGTTCTCTCCACAATGGGTAATTTGACTGTGTGAGTTTGAGTGTGATAAAGTTGCCAACATTCAGGGATAGTGAAGTCATGGCTGGTTTTGTGAAAAGAGTGTGGGCAGGATCGTTCCTGCTCTGATACCAAGAGGAAAGTTTGATTAATTGGGAAGATGACAGCGATTACTTGTGGAAATAATGTATATATTTCCGTATATATAAAATTACATCAAAACATCTTTTATAGACTAATACATGATAGGAAAGAAACTAGATTTGAGGATATAAAAATATATCCGTTAGAGGTATTCCTGCTGTTATTTCCTTTCCTTTCTGCATTATTATTCTGTATTTCATGAGTCATAATTCCTGTAGATATTGTTGCCTTTGTAAGTCCATGTTTCCTTTGTTGTGCTGTGAATCCTTTGCACGTGTAGTGTCCCCTGATTTTGTTCCCATTAACTCTGCATTTGCATGATTTCCGGTATTTTGCGGATCATTGACTCTGCATTCATTGGCTTTCCATTTGTTGTTGTTAACATGAGGGAGAGGAATCTCAGCAGATGAAGAGGGAGACGCTGCAGGGTCAAGTGACGTAGTGTGGATGGTGTCTAGAGTAGGATTTGGGAGAGATGCAGTGGTGGTGGTATCCATACTGTCAATTATTTGTGAGGGAGGGGCAGAGGAGGGTAGATCAATATCAGGTTGTGTGGAATTGTGCTCAACATTTTGTACCTGATTAGAGTTTGCAGAGGGAGGCATAAAGTTGGAATTAAATAATGGGGAAGGGAGAGTGAGTGGTAGAGAATTCGAAATACCTGGGGAGACAACGCAATTGGCAGGGTCAGGGAAGATGGATTGTTTGTGTGCTGGGAAAACTTCTTCATCAAAGAGCACATTCCGAGATATGTATGTTCTTCTGGAGGATGGATCAAAACACCGAAACCCTTTATGATTAGAACAGTAACCAATAAAAATACACGGTGTGCTACGATATGATAATTTATTAGAAGAGTAGGGGCGAAGATATGGAAAACATTGACAGCCAAAGGTTCTAAAGTAGGAGAAATCTGGTGACTGGAGAAACAGACGTTCATATGGGGAGGAATAATTAAGGATTTTGGTAGGCAAGCGGTTAATGATAAAAACTGAAGTGAGAAATGCATCAGGCCAAAACACTTTTGGCAAACCAGATTGGGCGAGGAGAGTGAGCCCTATTTCCATAATGTGACGGTGTTTTCTTTCAGCGAGACCATTTTGTTGGGATGTATGGGGACATGAAAACCGATGAAAAATTCCACTTGTGGTTAAAAATTGTTTAAAGATTGTAGAACAATATTCACCCCCATTATCACTTTGAAATTGTTTAATGGTGTAATTGAATTGTTTTTCTACCAAAAGCTTAAATTTAACGAATGTAGAGTAAACATCGGATTTATGTGAAAGAGGAAAAAGCCAACAAAACCGAGTGTAGTCATCAATAAAAATTACATAATACCGACAACCACTTAATGAAGGGGTGAGTGTAGACCAAACATCGGAATGAATTAACTCTAGAGGAAATTTGGATTCTCTTGAAGAGTCTGAAAAAGGTAATTGTTTAGATTTGCCCAATTGACAGGACACACACCGACCCTATGTTATTTTTGAATTAGTAACTGGAAGGGAAAAATTTGAAAGAACAAGACTTAAGGTTTTAGCTGAAGGATGTCCTAGGCGACAGTGCCAAACGGAAGTAGAAGCTTTGACCCCTACGGTCATAGTAAGGGCTTGAAGTTTTGATGAAGAGAGTTGACGAAGGTTGATTGGGTACAATCCATTTTCACTTGGCCCCGTCAGAAGCGTGTTCCCCGTCAGCATGTCCTTCACAGAAAAGTGGGTTCCAGTCAGTTGAAAGAGCACATTATTGTCTTTGCAAAATTTGTTTATAGACAGAAGTTGAGCCGAAGCTTGAGGGCAACAAACAACATCTTTTAAAGTAAGTGTAGTAGAAAGTGTTTGAATGGCAGCAGTACCAGTATGAGATATGTTCAAACCTGTCCCGTTACCTACTCCCACGGTGTCCTCACCATCATATGGTTGTGATGTTTCAAGATTGGCGATATCAGTTGTGACATGAATATTGGCTCCACTGTCAGCATACCACTGATTTTGATTGAGATAGGTTGTATTAGCTTCAGCGACCATGGCAGCTAGTTCTGTTGGAGGGTGTCGTCCCTGATAGGAGTAATTCATCCTATTGAAGCAATCCAGTGCTTGATGACCATCACGTCTGCAGATTTGACATGGGGACCGAGAGCGATTTGTTTTGGATGATACTGGTGTGGGTGATGAGGGTAAGTGGGGCAAAGGTTGCCTGAAATGAGTATGAGCAGGACTGGAGTTTTTTGTAACCCCAGAGTAACGAGGTTTATTTTGTCGAAAGCCTGTTTTGGGAGTGGATTTCTGCGAATAGAAGGCATAAGAACCTGTCTCTTGTTGAATGTTGTGGCTGTGAAATTTCTGCATGAGATCAAAGTTTAACAGTTCTGCATGGAAGTCAGAAAAGGTCATGGATTTTTCTTTAGCCATTAGCATGTATGTCGTGACAAAGGAGTGAAAGGATGAATTGAGACCATTGAGGACTGAAAGAATCAAATCTGAGTCCTCAATTGGTTTTCCCACAGCAGACAATTCATCTGCAAGAGTTTTGACAGCATCCAGAAATTCTTGGCACTGCATGGAACCTTGTTGTAATGATTGCAACTTTCTTTTGATGAGGGAGATACGTAAGGTAGAGGGTGCAGCAAACCTTGCACCAAGTGCTTGCCAAGCAAGCCGAGAGGTCTCAAGACCATAAATAGTGGAGACCACCGCAGGAGACAGTGAGGAGATAATCCAGCCAAGAACTGTTTGATCTTTATATTGCCAAACCATATAACCAGAATTAACAATTCCTTGGTTTTTATGTTCAGTGCTGGTAAATTTAGGAGGACTTGTTTCAGAACCATCAACTATGCCCATAAGGCCATAGCTGCGAAATAAGGGGAGTAGATGGGCACTCAATGAGAGAAAATTTGTTCCATCAAGTTTAATAGCAATAACTTGAGATGGAAGATGAAATGCAGCGGAAGAAGGAGAATCTGTGGAAGACATTGGATCAATGGAAGCGTGAGCTGTAGAGTGCTCTGATACCATGAAAGATCTGGAAAGAATTGAAATGTTTGAATGCTTCTGGTTTTCGATGACCAGAGAAGAATGCACTACTGTTCTTATATAGATACATTTGTTTTACATGAGAACTTTAGAGATTGAATCTAAGTGTTACACCTGATAAGGATTATCCTTCAATATTTTTACGTAACTGATAACTTTGGAGGAGTTTGAGTTGTAGTGGGAGACTTGTTGCAGCAGATCTTCATCTTTGAATCCTTCAATCATTTGACAGTGGTGGGACTCTGTTTTTATCCTTAACAGTCTCAAGCTTACTAAATTTTTGGCCTTTGATAGATCTGGCAATTCTGTCAAATATTTAGAGCGACACAGGTTAATGGCTCTTAAATTTCCAACATCCTGTCAACAAAAAAAGGCATAATTAGAGAGTAAGCACCTCCTCCTTCATATTTCTGCTCATACAACAGCAGCAATCAAATCATACCTGCACTCCTGTCCATAGTTTTTCAACCTTGCTCGTTCTTAAGTTAAGCTCGACAAGGTGTTCAGCACAAAATCTTTGCGGCAAGGATCTCGAGGGGAATCCTTCCCAGTGAAAATATACCAGCTTATTAGAAAGATATTCGAGGCCAGTAGGAGGAAGGAGCATTTTATCTTCGTTCTTTTTTAAGATATAACTGAAATAGAAATGGAGAAATCTAAGACCATCCATCATTGCGAAGGCATCAGGTTTCACGTGTATCTGCCTCGATAACTTGGATATATTCAAAGATATGCCTTCAATTTCCTCAGTTCCCTGATTAACAAGAATAAATTAAGAATACACAGACAATCATGCAATATACGCAAAACATCAATTTTTTAGCAAATATGAAACCTCTCGGTTAGTATGTAAAAAGAGAGAAAAGAAAGATAGTTAATGACTTCAGCTTTAACCTTATTTTCCTCCATCACATGAACGACATCAGGAAGATGACACAACCTGCTTCGTTTGTGATGCAGCAGTGGACCAGCTGGCGTTAGACTATTTAGAGAAGTGGGAGTCGAAACCATCCAAGTGGCAGTAGATCATATGGAGGGACGAGATTGGAAACAATTTAATTTATGAAGGACTAAGATTAGGAGCGGAATTCGAATCATTCCAATTCTGGAAGTGATCAGGATTCTCCTTAGATGTGGTATTTGTTTTAATTCCATTTTCCTTTTTTTTTGATTCAGTTTCCTTTTAGATTGTTTTCTTCCCAAAGAATTCGATTAGCTGTAGGATTTGTTTTTTCCTTTAAATTGGATGTAAGCCGGGGAGGCAAGGTAGTTTTTTGATGAATAAATTTTAGAGTTTTCTTCTCTAATTTTAATCCAATTTCAGAATTCGCCGCAATTCTACAAATTGAAGCCTAAACCCTCCGGTATTTGTGATCAAATCAACAGAGTTTTAGTAGGTTGCTCTCAACCATTGTTTACTGAGTCTTTCTCGATCTAGCTTCCGCTACATCGGTTGGTATCGAGGCGCGGTTCGTTCGAGACAATCTCGGCATGCCTCCTAGAGCGGCGACCAGCCAGATTCCGATGAGGCGTGGCATCGAGCGTGACCGTATGGCACAATTGGAGCAACAGGTGGAGCAATTGACAGCGCAACTCGCGGCGGCAAGGGCCAACCAAAATCAGTATCAGGCGTTAAATCCTGATTCAAGCAGTGACGAAGTGGAAGGGGATCCACGACCATGTCGTGGACGAGAAGCACCGATGGCGGTGGCGAGTGATGGCGAGGGTTGAAGATTTTAGAAGATGGGAGTCAGGGATGCGGACTGAGGTTCCAGAATTTCGTGGAAGCATGCAGCCAGAGGAGTTTCTGGAGTGGCTCGGTGTCACTGAGGACATTTTGGAATTCAAAAGAGTTCCTGCGAATGAGAGGGTTGCATTAGTAGCCATACGGTTTCGGGGAAGAGCCGCGGCTTGGTGGCAGCAATGCAAATTGACTAGGAATCGCGCGGGCAAACCAAAAATTGTTGACTGGGAGAAGATGAAGCGAAAATTGCAAGCAGAATTTCTACCTCACAATTTCGCAAGATTAATGTACCAGAGATTGCAGAATCTACGGCAAGGCACAAGGTCTGTCGATGAATACACAACTGAGTTCTATGAATTGTTGGTGCGGAATGATATAGAGGAGTCACAAGACCAATTGGTGTCACGCTACTGTGGAGGGTTGCGTCCACAAATTCTAGACATGGTGAATTTATTTGACCTCGTGTGACAAGAATCAAGCGCATCGAGAGCTTTACAATTGGAGAAGACGCTCGCAAGAAAATCTGGGAGTGGACCATTTTCGGGTTTTGGAGGTGGATTGAGCAACCAAAATAGAACCACTGGGGGCAGTAGTTTGGGTGAAAATTCTGGGGGGCGAATCAACACCAACAACACTACCATGCCACACATCCCCACAATTAACAATCAAACTCCACGAACAACAGGTGGATTTCGGTGTTTTGGGTGTGGGGAAGCAAGCCACGAGCTTTCAGAGTGCCCAAGCCAGACAAAAGGTCTTATTTGTTGACCGTGAGAATTTAATGAGGAGGATGCAGAGATGGTTGAAGAAACACAGCCAGGAGAGGAAGGGGCCAGTGAAGAGTTAGTAGATAGTGACACCGGAACAATGTTGATGGTGCGACGCACTTGCTTGGAACCAAAAACGGAAGAAGAGGAGTGGCTTCGAAATAATATTTTCCAATCTACTTGTACCATCCTTGGTAAGGTGTGCCGATATGTCATAGATGGGGGAAGTTGTGAGAATATTGTATCAACCAAAGCGGTAAAAAAATTGGGGGTGAAGACGGAAAAACATCCAAAACCATATAGGTTAGCATGGCTACAAAAAGGGGGAGAGGTGACGATATCACAGCGGGCACTAATGGCTTTCTCCATGGGAACCAACTACAAGGATCAGATGTGGTGTGATGTGGTGGACATGGATGCATGTCACCTGTTACTAGGGAGGCCGTGGCAATATGACAGGCGAGTGTTTCATGACGGGTTCAAAAATACCTACTCATTTGTTTTCAATGGCAAAAGAATTGTGCTACTACCGGGAAAACCCACTGAGAAGGTGACAGCGTCGAGAGATAATACCAACCTGTTATCATATGCAAAATTTGAACTGGAAGTAAAGGAAGCGGAAACTGTGTTTGTGTTATTGGGGAAGGAAACGCAGGCTGATATGGAGGTTCCTAGTGCAGCAGCTCCTCTGATTTTGGAGTTCGCTGATGTGTTTCAGGAGGATTTACCTCCGGGACTACCCCCTCTACGCGACATACAGCATCATATCGACCTAGAACCAGGAGCGATGTTGCCGAACAAACCACATTATAGAATGAGTCCCACGGAGCATGAAGAGTTACGACGGCAGGTAGAGGAGTTACAGTCAAAGGGGCACATTCGGGAAAGTTTGAGTCCATGTGCTGTTCCCGCGTTATTAATCCCTAAGAAAGACGGAACCTGGAGGATGTGCGTCGGCGATCGCGCCATCAATAAAATCACAGATGAGATATCGCTTCCCCATACCGAGATTAGATGATTTGCTAGATCAATTGAGTGGTGCGCATGTGTTCACCAAATTGGACTCGAAGAGTGGTTATCACAGATTCAGTATCCGACCGAGGATGAATGGAAAACAGCGTTTAAAACGCGAGAGGGATTATACGAATGGTTAGTCATGCCCTTCGGTTTGTCGAACGCACCTAGCACTTTTATGAGGGTGATGAACCAAGCCCTCCGACCGTTCATCGGTAAGTTTGTTGTCGTTTACTTCGATGATATCTTAATATACAGTGCAAATCCTGAATTACATTGTCAGCACATCCGAGAAGTATTAGATGTGTTGCGAAGAGAAAAATTTATTGTGGCAGCAAAGAAGTGTGTTTTTATGACACTTAAGGTGTTATTTTTGGGATTTATTATTTCGGGGGAAGGTCTACAAGTCGACGAGTCCAAGATAGTGGCCGTGAGACAATGGCCACGACCAAAAACAGTGACGGAAGTGCGAAGTTTCCATGGATTGGCGTCATTCTACCGACGGTTCATTCCACATTTTAGTAGCATAATGGCACCTATCACAGAATGCATGAAAGGAGCCAAATTTCGATGGACAACCGCGGTGAAGAAGGTTTTCGGCAAATCAAAGAGAAATTGACAACGACCCTATACTCATTCTTCCTGATTTTTCCCAACCGTTTGAGTTGCATAGTGATGCGTCCAAGGTGGGAATAGGAGCTGTCTTGAGCCAGGGGGAAAACCGGTGGCATATTTCAGTGAGAAATTATCAGGATCTCGCGCACGTTATAGCACCTATGACATGGAATTCTATGCCGTGGTCCAAGCAGTGAAACATTGGCGACATTACTTATTTCACCGTGAATTCATTCTCTTCACCGATCATGATTCATTGAGGCATCTCCACAGTCAAGAGAAAATTTCTGCCCGACATGCTTCATGGTCAGCATACCTTCAACAATTTACATTTGTCCTAAAGCACAAAGCAGGTGTGACAAACCGAGTGGCTGATGCTTTGGTAGACTGAAACAATCTGTTGTCCACAATGAATGTCCAGATCCCAAGTTTTAATTCATTTAGAGAATTGCTTGATTCAGACCCTCACTTTGCAGAAATCATGACTACTGTCCGAGAGGGCAGAAATTCAGAATTTGTATTGGTAGATGGGTTCCTATTTCGGGGAAATCAACTATGTATACCTGAATGTAGTTTGCGGCTACACATTATTAGGGAATTGCATGGAGAGGGACACATAGGAAGAGATCGCACTCTTCAGTTAGTCAAAGCATCATACTTTTGGCCAACAATTAGAAAGGAAGTGGAGAAGTATGTGGAACGTTGCTAGATTTGCCAAGTATCCAAAGGAAAAGCCACAAATGCTGGTTTGTACAGGCCATTACCAATTCCTACTCAACCCTTGACTGACTTGAGCATGGATTTTGTTTTGGGACTGCCCAGAACCCAACGAGGATGTGATTCCATCTATGTGGTGGTTGACCGATTTTCCAAGATGGTTCATTTCATCCTGTGCAAAAAAACTACGGACGCTGTCAAAATAGCCAAGTTGTTCTTCCGCGAGATCTATCGTCTTCATGGATTACCAACATCAATTGTTTCAGACCAAGACACTCGCTTCCTCAGTCACTTCTGGCGGTGTCTTTGGAGGATGGTCAACACACGACTGGATTTTAGTAGTGCATACCACCCACAAACGGATGGACAGACGGAAGTGGTGAACCGATCACTCGGAGATCTACTAAGATGTCTGGTGGGAGACAATGTTCGGTCCTGGGATTTGAAGCTGAGTCAAGCTAAATTTGCTCATAACCATGCTGTCAACATGAGCACCGGTTTCAGTCCTTTTCAGGTTGTATATTCACTGGTGTTGCGAAGCCCCATTGACCTCATCCCTCTACCTAGCAAGACCAGAGCTCATGGGAAAGCTGAAGATTTCGTTCAAGGATTACAAGAGGTTCATAAGCAGGTGCAGGAAAATTTGTTGCAATCAGTGGAGAAATATAAATTGGTTGGGATAAAAAGAAGCGTCACTTGGAGTTTGAGGTGGGCGATTTTGTGTGGGCGGTCCTCACAAAGGACAGGTTTGCGGTGGGAGAGTATAATAAACCAGTCGCTAAGAAGGTAGGACCACTAGAAATAGTGGAGAAAATTAATCCAAATGCCTATCGCTCTGAAACTTCCCGACCATATTCGAACTCATGATGTCTTTAATGTCAAGCATGTGATACCTTTTCATGGGGATTCATCTGATGAGGATACCGCAACAAATTCGAGGTCGAATTTTCTCCAACTTGGGGAGAATGATGCAGTAGTGGACCAGCTGGCGTTAGACTATTTAGAGAAGTGGGAGTCGAAACCATCCAAGTGGCAGTAGATCATATGGAGGGACGAGATTGGAAACAATTTAATTTATGAAGGAGTAAGATTAGGAGCGGAATTCGAATCATTCCAATTCTGGAAGTGATCAGGATTCTCCTTAGATGGGGTATTTGTTTTAATTCCATTTTCCTTTTTTATTCAGTTTCCTTTTAGATCGTTTTCTTCCCAAAGAATTCGATTAGCTATAGGATTTGTTTTTTCCTTTAAATTGGATGTAAGCCGGGGAGGCAAGGCAGTTTTTTGATGAATAAATTTTAGAGTTTTCTTCTCTAATTTTAATCCAATTTCAGAATTCGACGCAATTCTACAAATTGAAGCCTAAACCCTCCGGTATTTGTGATCAAATCAATGGAGTTTTAGTAGGTTGCTCTCAACCATTGTTTACAGGTCTTTCTCGATCTAGCTTCCGCTACATCAGTTTGCCAGGAAACTTTTGTTCACGAACAATGTTAAATGCCATTTCTTGTAGCAAGTCATGCATTTCTAGGATGTTATGAGAAGTAGTAGTTACGAGACACTTATCAATAAGAGTTGTTATATCGTATCTCACAGACCGACTATAAATGCCCTTCAATATTCTTCTAGCTTGTTTTTGATGAAATCTTATGAAGAGATGTGCTATATCAAGAAATATGGATTTTTGCTCTTCATCCAACCCATCGTAACTAATTTTCAACGCATCTTTGATTTGAACATTCTGAGCTAGTTTATTCAATGCACTTTTCCATTCTTTTGGGCTTTTACCATAGAGAGAGGCACCCAAAACTATAAGAGCCAACGGATTGCCCTGCACACGACTTGTAATCCTTTCTATCAAGAGTATATGATCACGTGTGGAGATGCAATTCTTCAAGGCTTTTGAGCTAAAGAGTTGAAAAGCTTCTTCATTGCTCAACCTCTCAACCTCGTATATTTTGTCAACAGCATTGTTAAGCACTTGTTTGTCCCTACTTGTCATGAGAACTTTACTACCTGGACCAAATGATCCACAAAGATCTTTCCATTCTTCCAAAGGCATTGAATCATCAACATCATCCAGAACAATAAAAACCTTTTTACGACCAAGTCTATCCCTCACAAAATTATCTCGAAAACTCAAGAAGCCCCTGTTCAGAATTTCTTGGCCAAGCAGTTCTAAAAGAAACCTTCTTTGCAAATCAGCCATGGAACCTGTTTTAAAGTTTGCAAAAAAGATTCCTTCAAATTGAGAACGAACCTTGTTGCACACAGCTTCAGCAATCGTTGTCTTACCTATACCACCCATTCCCCATATCCCTACAATGACAACATCTTGAGATTCCATATTTAACAAATACACAAGTTTGTTGACACGAACATCAATTCCAAATAGACCCGTTGTGTGACTTGAAGACATGCCATCCAATTTGTTCAAAATATCTCCAACGATTTTCTCAATAAATTCGGACTCCGTCCTGACAAACAAGAAGAACACACATATATTTGTTAGTCAAAATTTAACACAAGAATTTCCAGGTACCTGCTTTCTGTCTCCTAAAGCTTAAGATCCGTACAAGTGTTTCGCTACAATGTTTTCATAATCATATAAAATAAATATAGATTCATAGAGCTCATCATTTTCAATATATAATTTTAAATTAAATTTCAAATCCTCTACAAATGAACAAATATTTTCTTATGGGATATATTTCAAGAGCTTACTGATCAGACTTCCCTAGACTCCATCCGGCTAGATTGGCTGCATCCGTCAAAGCGTCTCTGAAGCTCTGTACTTCGTCCTTCGTCAAACGTTTCTTCTTTACAAGTCCAGCAAACAAATCTCCAAAGCTTCCTGTTTGATTTCTTACATGAGATGGATCCACCTGGTAGAATACCGGAATAACTATCTGTCCATTATTTTTTCTACATTCAAAAATCTTCGCAAGCTCCTCTAAGCACCATTTGGAAGATGCATATTTTTCAGAAAAAACAACCACAGAAAGCTTGGCCTCTTCAATTGTTCTCAGAAGTGATGCCGAAATCTCCTCTCCTCTCACAAGCTGATTATCTATGAAAGTAAGGATTTGTTTCCGGTTCAAAGCAGCATAGAGGTGGCTGGTAAAACCAGCACGAGTGTCTTCTCCTCTGAAACTAAGGAAGACATCAAATTTTACTTGTGTTTGGGCGTTGGTTAAGGTGGGAGGAGAAGATGACGCCGGAGAAATATTCCAGCTTTCTTTGATAATTCTGCATATATAAATAAACAGAATGATAGAGAGAAATACGAAAAATATCACCATTGTTTTGTGGAAAAACAAGAGTAAGACTCTGGTTGTAAGAGGTCAGTCTGCAGGGAGAGAATGGAAGTAACTCCAGGAATGATTTTGAATCTGAGGCTTAGGCTTCCGTGTAGGACTCTGGCTCAGGCATATGCATGATTGTATTAATTACGGTTCCAAGCATTTTCCTGGAAATTACAGATGATGGTCATTGTTGACTTCCTAGAAATTGTCCTTGCACACAAGTCTTCAAATTCTTATTTGTTTATTTGTGATTTGGTGGGATAAGGCATCAAGCCAGAGGACTTTGCTAACTTCATATGTGTGGTGTTTACACTGTAGACCCAGACTACCGTGGATTCGCACAGTGTTATTATTATTTTTTTCTGATTTTTTTTTGTTTCTTTCTTTATTTTTATTTTCTGGTTTTTTTTCGTTTTATTTTCTTTTTTCTGATTTGTTTTTTCATGAATTTTTTTTATGATTAAAGTTTTTTTTTTGCTTATATATAATTTATTTATATAAATTTGAAAAAAAAAAATTTATTTCTTTTTTTTTTTCTGATTCTTTTTTTTCTTTTTTTTTCGTTTCTTTCTCTTTTTTTTTTCTTTTTTCTGCTTTTTTTTCGTTTATTTTTTTTTCTTTTTTCTGATTTGTTTTTTCATGAATTTTTTTATGATTAAAGTTTTTTTTTGCTTATATATAATTTATTTATATAAAATTGAAATTAAAATAGAAAAATTATTGTTATATTAAATATCCAGTCTACAGGAACGCCCTGATATGTTATTATTATATTAAATTTTGCATATATAGATATTATATTTCAATTTTACACCAGCAAATCCTATTAATTTTTTCAATCCCGACAATTATAAAAATTGCTTGCTCAGCCCACAACGTAGTGCGATCCATTTTTTTTAATTTTCAAGTCACGTAATTTTTTTGCCAGTTAGTTTTCATTTGATTTTTTATTTGATCTTTTGTTAAAGTTATTATGATTTTTTTAGTCTTTCATTTTTTTCATTTTTTTATTTGTTCTTTATTTTTTTTCTTTTATTGTTTTATTATTATTATTTTCAAATCAAATGAATCTTTTTTTACCTCATAATTTTTATTTTATGTTTTTTTTATCTTCTGTTAAAATTATTATCATTTGTTTAGTTTTTTATTTTTTTTCATTATTAACACAATAATAATAATAATAATAATAATAATTTCAGTTATTTTCCTTACTTACTGTTTTATTAATGTTTTTCAGTCTTTTCCTCTCAGGACAATTCGATAATCTTTATTGTTTTAATAGTAATAACAACGATAATTTTTATAATAGGGTATGATGATCTGTTTTATTATATTAAATTTTGCATATATAAATATTATATTATATTTTTGGACCAACATATCCTATTAATTTCTTTCGTCCCAACAATTATAAAAATTCTTACTCGACCCTCAACGTAGTGCGATATTTTTTTATTTTCAAGTCAAATGTTTTTTCCAATCAATATTTTTTTCATTTATTTTATTTTTTTATTTGTTCTTGTGTTAATGTTTTTAAGATTTTTTTTAGCCTTGTATTTTATTTGGTGTTCTTCCCCTTATTAAAGCAATAATAATATTAATATTAAGAATAATAATAATAATTTTATTTTTTGTTCCTATGTGCTTTTTTATTAATTTTTTTTGTTTTTCTCTCAGATTTGTTGAATAATGTTTATTGTTTTGACAGTAATAGTGATGATAATTTTAGAAGTTAAGATTTTAATATTACTGTTAGTATGATAGATGATGTTGATCCCTTTCAGTATATCAAACTTTATATGTTAAAATATTATATTTTAATCTCAATAATTGTAAAAAAAATTTGTTTCACCCGCACTATGCCCGCAACATAGTGCGGGCATTTAGCTAGTTATATAATAAGGGGTGTGATTCTATGTGACAGGGAAGAACTCGTTACCCTATATAATCATAGATAATAGCAGATAGGAGGCAACCGACAAAACAATGGAAGGTTTGTCGGAACCCTTGGCCCTTTTTCGGCTCCTTCCTAGCCGGGCTGGGGTAGCCATGCCCGAACCCCTACATCATTCTCTCTAAACCCTGTACTTGGAAACTAAGGATGTAGTGGGTGTTCATTATACCGGTCTTAAATAAGGTGGTGATTGGTTTTGCGGGTTTTTATTTGTATTAAGCAAGAAAATCTTAATTTTTTGATTATCATGCTATAAATAAACCAGTTTGATGCTATTTTTTATTATCATGCTATAAATAAGCCAGTTTGATGCTATTCATTCCTTGTGCTGTCAGTCGTCAGCTTTGCAAAGCACAAATATTTCAGGCAAAGTAGAGCCTGCTTATCAATTTAGAGTTCCAAGCACATCTCCTAGGAAACGTTACACCTCTCTCCTATTTATGTACAAGAAAAATCCAAAACTTTGAGGTTGAGTTTTTGTACAAGAAATATACGTTCTCCCATTGTACATCTGTAGTGTTTCTTACTTTCGTTTTTCAGACTCAGCAGAAGCTGAAGAACACTTTCTTTTGTTGTTTTCGTCCATCAAATTTTCTCAAAGAATATCCAGTTCAGGGCATGAAAAAGAATGCGTCGTCCTCATTCCTTCTCTGCAATCACCACGAAAGCATCTTTCAGTGACCACCTACGCCTCTCACTTTTGGCAGGCGGGTTGATAACAGCCCTTTCAGCATTAGCTGCACGGTAACCAATGACAATCTCTCTTCTCTGTCGGGCTCGTAACAGTACTTCATAGAAACACAATTCCTCGCCTTCACTGAGGTAAAGATCTGCTTGCCTTATTTGTAGCTCATTTCCCTGATGAAAGCAAAATGTTCGTGGATGATGAGTTGAACTGATTAAAGAATCTTAAATTCTAACATCCTCAATATCAACAATTTCACTACCACAACAAAGAATCACTCTGATCAATGCTAGAGGGTGGTTCTGAGCAGTTCAGAGTGAGCACGCTAGCAAACCCTTCGCTGTTGTGGTCCAACATATTAACTAGCTTAATTTATCACAGCCATAATAATAATATGATTATTTGGATGCAGGGCTCACGGCACGCTACTTTGTCAATATTCAGGCATCAACGTCATTATGATATATGATTTAACATGATTGTTAAAAGTTCTTTCAATATCTTCCCTCATGCAAGATTTAGCCAAAAACCATGAGCGATCCTGTTCAAAACATCACATGATAGTACTTGGCAAACTATATCCTACTGAGAACTTTCCAATTTTCTGCTGAACTTAGGAAAACTTTAGTACCTCGTTTTTGTTTTTTCTAACCTTTCACTCATGTTCATTCGAAATAAACATATAGATAAGGTATTGACAAGCAAACTATGAGAAAAGAAAAAATTGCATGCACTAGCTGGAATTTTCTATTGAAATTTTGTAAGATTACTTTGCCCTTCAAAATTTGACAGAAGAGAGACAAGAGAATACCTCCTCTGCAAAGAGCTCTTCTAGTACATCATTTATTTGTTGATCTTCTGCAACCATGGCCAATGCCATGCTGACAAGCTCATTTGATAAAACGTAATCACTGATCTTCTACGTGCATAATAAATTTTTAGTTCTTGGGTCCAGAATTTCACTTATTATTACAGATTTATCTGAAGCCTGCTGCATCTCCCCAATCCACGAACCTTGAGAGAAGCTTCCTCTGCGAACCTGGTTTACCATTGGGAGACGCTTTGACTGCATGGATCATGAGAATAAGAACAAATGAATAAAAGGATCGATGAACACTAAATTGCACCATTATAGTTAACACATGGATTCTGTACAATTATCTTCTTGGGTTCAGGAGAAAAGAAACAAATCTTTCTGGCTTTTCCTAAAGTTGAAGTGGAATCTAAGATTACAGGGCATCTTGGAGGATGGCGCAAAACTTTGAAAAATGATGAAAGGTGAAGAGCCCTCTCAAGTCAACTTAAATGTAAACACAACCATCCAAAACCCCCAATAAAAAAGACACAAAAATGAGATCTCATTCATTCTGGCTTGTTTTTGGAAACCCAAAGAGACTGTCCCTTCGAAGTACATAAATAATGGTTTCAGCTATATGTGTGAATTGTCTTTTATGTCGTGAAATTTATACTGGCTAATAGAACTTATGCTGTATGAATGAGTCATAGCCTATCCACTAGAACTTTAGTTAGATCAAGTACCTGATTATCACGAATCAATAATAATGTGGCAAGAGATCGGGAGTCGGCTTGAATGGCTGAATCTTCCACTGACTCATCAGCCAAAATTAAAATCTAAATCTTTTTAGCCAAGAATAAGGATAATTACATAAATAAAAACACAATCCCAAATGTCAAATAGTTTGATTCAAAACCCACTACTACTTTAGTATTATTCACTTACTGAATCAAAAGAGTGCAAAGGAAGACTTTCTAACTGACGTCTGATGACCGCATTTCCTTCTCGATTGACAAGGTGTATATTTTCCAATCTACTAAAGTCTAGACCACCATCAATAAGCTTCTTTTCCCTCTCATTTTCGGGAACATCATTGAACATCCAGAGCTCTGAACCTGGTGCTAGAAATGCATCCAGCACCTAAACATGCAGAGATGAGTAGCTGAAAATTACTATTGTTATAGAAAATGAAATAGTCTAAATGAGAAGGAAAAGAAAGAGCTCATTATTGCACAAAAAAGTAAACGTAGAAACTAGAAAGAATAGTTTCAATAGACACACTTGTTTGCAACTACAACTGAAAATCCTGTAATAATAACACAGAAGAATTCTGAAATGTCTACCACCACTTTGCTGCAACGGACAAGTCATGATTTCATAATCCTGATAACATTACCATAATCATATCTTCCATGTCTCGTTCCAACCACAGAATAATATCCTTTCTGCAGACTTTGGAACAATAAAGTCTTTGGGTAGACTTCTTCTCCATACCTGCAGCATCCAGGCGAAGAAAAGAAAAGATTAGGGGCTTCACAAAAGAGCTTCCCACAATCATATCATCAATGTCCCTCCTCCATCCACAAAGTAGAATCTTCTGTGGCATTCTTGCAGGTCGGGCAATGTGCGTGAATGATGCCTCTTTGACCTGAATGATGAAATTTATTATATTATGTAAGTTCTTTTATGGTGCGCCCACTTACCTCATATCCACTAAAGGCATCATTCTAATGTTCACAACTGAACTTGTCCTTAACCAAGCCGAGCACGATCTGCTATTTTCACTTTCATTTTTTTACCTTTTCAATTTTATTAGCCCCCTTTACATCTAATTTAGACAGGTTTTTTCAATATATTTTCTCATAAAAAAACTCAATCATAAATCAAAATGCTTATATTGAATCTAATTAATTAAATTAATATCTAATAAAAAAATAACTAAGATTGAGATGTTATCCTCGCAACACAAGACATGCACTTAATCATGTTTAATTATTATTACTTTTATAAATAATTTTTTTATTTAATTAAATAATTATTTATGTCACTAAAAGGTAAAAAAAAGTTGTCAACAAAAACAAATGGAACAAATCTATGAAGTTTAACTATAAAACAACTCAATATTAAATTGCAAAACTGGAAAAAAATTATCAATTTTAAAAATTGAAAAAGTTATAAAAAATAATAATCAAATTTAATAGGAAAATAAACCTAAGAAAGATGAAAATTGAAAAAAAAATGATTTCTTTAAATTATTTCAATTAAAAAATAGCAACCAAATATTAAAGATGGAATTTTAAAAGGGGTGGAATTAAAATAAATTATTCGAAATAAAAAATAGTAAAAACAAATGGGAACCAAATTTGATGGAATTAAAAATTAAGAAGTAGAGAGAAAAGAATATGAAAAAAGAGAAAAGATTAACAAACCGAATAATTTGGCCACATGCGCTACCTCATCATAGAGGTAATGATAGCATCGCATGCATTAGCGAAAAAAATATTAATATTATTTACATATATTAAATTACAAAATTATCCTTAAACTAACTTGATAATAACAAAAAAAATTAACTGCAAATACAAAAAAACACCCATAAACATAAGCTTAAAAAAAATTAAATCTAAGAATATAAAGAGTTATTTTATAATGCATTGCCCATTTATATATCAAGCAATGACAATATCATGCAATGACAAATGTACCATTGTGAAATGACTTAGTTAAACCTCAATAATAATTTTTGGTGTTCTATTTTTAGGGGGAAATGGGTAATTGACTCTAGAGTTTAAAAAGTCATTGATTGCCTTGCTTTTTTTTTTTCTTTTTTTTTTACCTTTGTCCCCTATCTTTCATTTTCATTCTCACCTAACATTTGATCTTATAAGGGTTAAAAATTTCCCATATGTTTTAGGTTTTCTTATATTAATAATAATAAAAAATGTCGAGGAAAGATTGTTGGATTGTGTGAATGCAATAAATAAATAAAAATGACAAGGAAAAAGTTTACCTGAGGCAGTAGCTAGTACAGTTATCTTGAAAACTACTTGAAGAGCAATTTGCAGTAATTTCAGAGCTCTCTTTCTCCTTTCAATTACTTCTATATCTCCCTCCATTTTCTTATAAGCTTTTGTTTGTTATTCTTAACAAACAAAGTGTTGTCGGCCTGTATATTTTCATCAAAGTGCAGATATACCCCACAGCTTTTCAAGTGGCAAGGCTTTTCGATAAAATGACCCTTCCGGCCCATTCGATTGTAGAATTTGAATGTAACTTCTTCGCCAGAATACATACGTAAATCATCAACGAATTCGAGCTCGTAGTGTAGAAACATGTGATCCGAGTCACATGGCTTCAAGAACTTGTATCCAGTATAGTTGCTACTAGAAAAGAAGACTTCATCATCATCACCAGCACCATCACCGTTTTTACTCTTAAAATGACACTCAAGATATATTCTACAAACCTTGAAGTCATAAAACATGTCATGGGAGGGAAGACGGTGTAGAAAGACAAGGCAAAAGGCAATTCCCTTGAGCTGATGACAATTTGATGGCAACTGTACGGTGAGTGAAGATCCAATTCCTTTGTCACCGAACCATTCTGGAATTTCACTCCCCGGTAGAATCATTTCAATTTGTTCATGATAGATCTCCTCTCCAAACTGCAAGACAGAAGTCACATTTCGAAAATATGATGAAACAAGCAAGAAAGAGAGAAAAAAGAATGATGGATCAGTGATACCTGAATTTTCAAATGCATTGCTTCAATCAGTGGTTTCTGATCCAATTTGAAGCAATTTGCAAAATTCAATACATCATATAAATCGTCGAAAATGATGGATGATATCATGGTGGTTTCTAGTGATTCACAGTTAGATGCTGATAGACTCTCCAGCGAAGGTGGAAGCTCAGGTAACGCTTTAATAGGTGTTCTATCCAAAACCAGGCTTCTCAAACATACCATATCTTTGATTGATAAGGGTAGCTCTTTTATAAGCGTTCCACATAACGATAGATCTGCCAAAGATATCATATGCTCAAATAATGATGAGGGTATCTCTTTAATGCCTGTGTAATCCAAGTTAAGATTCACCAAAGATTCCATAGGCACCGTGATTTCTGGGAAGCTCTCAACTTTTGAGCAACCAATAATAGACAATAAGCTGAGTTTTTTGAGAAACTGGATTGATGAGGGCACCTCTGTAATTGCAGTATGGTTTAGAAATAATATTTTTATATCCCCTGAAACCTCTGGAAACTTGGTGATCTTTGAGCAACCATATAGATTAAGATGTTCTAACTTGCTAGTGACTGATTGTGGAACTTCTTCGACTGAAGCTCCCCATAAGTCTAACGTTTTCATATTTTGTGAAATCGTTGGACACTTGGTTATATACAGGCAGTTACCTATAGAAAGTTTTCTGAGAACCTTTGAATCAAGCATGGGAAAACTTCTAAGATTACAGCAACATGTGACATCAATTTCTTCCAGCTTGTCGAGATGTTGAAGAGAGGACGGAACCTCAGTTAAACTTAAACAGTCTCGAAGGTTCAAGCACACTAAATTTTTGGCCTTTGATAGATCTGGCAATTTTGTCAAATATGGAGAGAAATACAGGTCAATTTTTCTTAAATTTCCAATATCCTGTCAACAGAAAAAGGCATAATTAGAGAGTAAGCACCTCCTCCTTTATGTTTCTGATCGTAAATCTACAACAACTAAATCATACCTGCACTCCTGTCCATAGTTTTTCAACCTTGCTATCGCTTAAGTCAAGCTCGACAAGGTGTTCAGCGCAAAATCTTTGCGGCAAGGATCTCGAGGGGAATCCTTCCCAGCGAAAATATATGAGCTTATTAGAAAGATATTCGAGGCCAGTAGGAGGAAGGAGCAGTTTATCTTTGTTATCTTCGGAGAAATGACTGAAATAGAAATTGAGAAGTCTAAGACCATCCATCATTGCGAAGGCATCAGGTTTCAAGTGTATCTGTCTCGATAACTTGGATATGTCCAGAGATATGCCTTCAATTTCCTCAGTTCCCTGTTAAACAAGAATAAAGAATACACAGATATTCATGCAATATACGCAAAACATCAACTTTTTAGCAAATATGAAACTTATGGTTAGTATGTAAGAGGAGAGAAAAGAAAGATAGTTAATGACTTCTGCTTTAACCTTATTTTCCTCCAGCACATGAACGACATCAGGAAGATGACACAACCTGCTTCGTTTGCCAGGAAACTTGGATTCTGCACGAACAATGCTAAATGCCATTTCTTGTAGCAAGTCATGTATTCCCAGCATGTTAAGAGAAGTAGTTACGAGACACTTATCGATAAGAGTGCTTATATCGGATTCCACAGACCGATGATAAAAGCCATCTAATATTCTTGTAGCTTGTTCTTTCTCAAAACTTCTGAAGAAATGTGCTATATCAAGAAATATGGATTGTTGTTCTTTATCCAACACATCGTAACTAATTCTCAAAGCATTTTCGATTCGAGGGTTCTGAGCTAGTTTATTCAATGCACTTCTCCATTCTTCTGTGCTTTTACCATAGAGAGAGGAACCCAAAACTATAAGAGCCAGCGGATTGCCCCGCACACGACTTGCAATCTCTTGGATCAAGTCTATATGATCATTTGTGGAGATGCAATTCTTCAAGGCTTTTGAGCGAAAGAGTTGAAGAGCTTCTTCATCGCTCAACCTCTCAACCTTGTATGTTTTGTCAACTACATTGTTAAGAACTTGTTTGTCCCTACTTGTGATGAGAACTTTACTACCCGGACCTAATGATCTGCGTACTCCATGAAGCAACACTTCCCAATCTTCCAAAGGCATTGAACCATCCACATCATCCAGAACAATAAAAACCTTTTTACGACCAAGTCTATCCATCACAAAATTATCTCGAAAACTCAAGAAGCCCCTGTTCAGAATTTCTTGGCCAAGCAGTTGTGAAAGAAAGCTTCTTTGCAAATCAGCCATGGAACCTGTTTTTAATTGTTGCCTAAAGTTTGCAAAAAAGATTCCTTCAAATCGAGAACGAACCTTGTTGCACACAGCTTCAGCAATCGTTGTCTTACCTATACCACCCATTCCCCATATCCCTACAACGAGAACGTCTTGAGATTCCATATTTAACAAAGACTCAACTTTGTTGACACGATCATCAATTCCAAATAGACCCGTAGTGTGACTTGAAGACATGTCATGCAACTTGTACAAAATATCTCCAACGATTTTCTCAATAAATTTAGACTCCAACCTGACAAATAAGAACACACATATATTTGTTAGTCAAAATTTAACACAAGAATTTCTAAGTATCTGCTTTCTATCTACTAAGGCTTAAGATCTATACAAGTGTTTCGCTACAACGTTTTCAAAATCATATAAAATAAATATAGATTCATAGAGCTCATCATTTTCAATAATTTTAAATTAAATTTCAATTCCTCGACAAATGAACCAATATTTTCATATGAGATATGTTTCAAGAGCTTACTTAAACCCCCTTGAGCTCCATCCGGCTAGATTGGCTGCATCCGTCAAAGCCTCTCTGAAGCTCTGCACTTTGTCCAACGTCAAAGGTTTCTTCTCTACAAGTCTAGCAAACTCATCTCCGATGCTTCCTGTTTGATTTCTTACGTGAGATGGATCCACCTGGTAGAATACCGGAATAACTATCTGTCCATTATTTTTTCTACACTCAAAAATCTTTGCAAGCTCCTCTAAGCACCATTTGGAAGATGCATATGTTTCAGAAAAAACCACCACAGAAAGCTTGGACTCTTCAATTGTTCTCAGAAGTGCTGCCGAAATCTCCTCTCCTCTCACCAGCTGATAATCTATGAAAGTAAGGATTTGTTTCCCTTTCAAAGCTTCATTGAGGTGGCTGGTAAAACCAGCACGAGTGTCTTCTCCTCTAAAACTAAGGAAGACATCAAATTTTACTTGGGTTTGGGCGTTGGTTAAGGTGGGAGAAGAAGATGAGGCCGGATAATTCTGCATTGTTTTATGGAGAAACAAGAGTAAGACTCTGGTTGTAAAAGGTCAGTATGAAGGGAGAGAATGGAAGAAACTCAAGGTAAGCGTTAAGGGCTCTGGCTCAGGCATATGTATAATTGTATTAATGAGGGTTCCAAATATTTTCATTGTGGACTTCCTGGAAATTGTCCAGCTAACTAGGCATGAGCTGTAAAGTAAACTGACGACGGCAATAATTCAAAAGATGACGGCCATTGTCTCAATCTTATGCTCTCAATCCTATGCCTTGTTATTCCTTTTGATTCAAATATAATTATTATTTTATCTTTCTTTCCGATCCTTAAAATCAGGGTTGTTTTTATTGTTTTTTTTATTTATTTTTGCACCATATAAATACTATTTTATTCCTAACAACATACAACAAACAATTATTTACCAGAGATATATTAACAATTTTATCTTAAAAAAAAACAAAATGCAAGAGTTACTTACGAGGGGTATACAGGGTATTTCATATTTTTTTTCAAAAAAGTATAAATACAAATATATTGTTAGAAAAAACAATTAAAGAGTGACCATAAAAATATATAAGTAATTTAACATTCTTTTAATTTGATCTATTTAAATACTCTGATATGCACGCAGACCATTTTTTCATGTTTTAGAATTTTTCACCGACAAGTAGAGCAATCAAAAGCATTGGTTACATGCTGTCCAAAAAAAAAAGAACTTGTGAAATGTGAAAGCTATCATTATGTTTTTTTTTTGGTCAATTGTGTAAATACTTTTTCAAAAGTGCTTGGTGGTATTATATTGGATAAAGGTGTGAGAATAAGATGATAAAGTTGGATGCTCAGACCACTTTTTTTTTTCATATATATGTTTCAGATATAATCTTTATTTTTATTTATATTTATAAATCTATGCTATTAATTTTTATTATTTTCTATTTTGTTGAGGTTGTATTTTTTTTTATTGAATTTAGTCTTTAAATTTTAATTTATGTTGATCTTTTGAAAATTGATATTATTTTTTTTTGTTTTTTTTAATTTATTCTTCAAGTCAAAATATTTTTTTTAAAAAAAATAATATTAATTTTATTTTGTTATTTATTTAATTCTTTTGGCTGTGCTTTTGTTAAAATTTTCAGTTTTTTTTATTCTTCAAGGTAATTTTGTTTTTTCTATTATTTATTTATGCAATAATAATAATAATAATTTTACATATTCACTTTATAATGGATAAGATGTTTAAAATAATGATAATAATTATTTTAAATATAGTTTTTTTCTTAAAAATATATGAGGTTAATTACATATTTTGATATTTATTTAATATTAATATCTTAAAATATATATACAAAATAAATTATATTTTAATATTAAATATAATAATATAAAGAATGAATCTTAAAAAATCAATGATATAATTCGATTGTTCAACCGATGAAGTATAGATAAAGCCACCCTCGCCCTTCAAAATTATTGATGAATCTGTTAATTTCCCACTTTACAGCAAAAGCAAAGAAGCAAAAGAGGTGGGGGGAGCGTCGGCAATTTTTATGGGATTGTGGCGGGAAACCATTTGTCTGATTAGTGGTAGGGAAGGGATCACATCAAGGGGTGACTAGAGGGGGTGCACAGGATAAGCTGATTGAGCAGGCAGCAGCTCACGTTAATTTGTGTGGGCATGTGAAGTTCTTTTATTTTAATATAAAATATTATCAAAAACAACATTAATTACTCGTAAAACATCATCACAAAGTTATTGTTTGAGAGATAGTCGGGTGAAAATTGATAATATGAAAGATTTGATGTTATTTTTTTACCGGTTGTGTAAATATTTTTTCAAAAGTGGTTGGTTGGTGGTATTATATTAGATAAAAGGGTGAGAAAGATGATAAAGTTGTTACAATAAAACAAGGGAGGCTCAGGCCATTTTTTTTTATGTATATATATTTTTGAAATAATTTATGTATTTGTTCATATTTATAACTATATACTCTTATTTTGTTTTTTTTATTTTGTTGAGGTTGTATTTTTTTTAATGAATTTAGTCTTTAAATTTTATTTCTGTTAATGAACATTTAAAAATTTATATTTTTTATTTTTTTCCTTTATTCTTTTTAATTATTATTTTTATTTATTCTACAAATCATAAGAATTTTTTAAGTTAATAATATTTTTTTTGTCATTTATTTTATTTTTTCGTTTACTTTTTATTAAAATTTCAGTTTTTTTATCTTTGAAATATTTTTTTTTCACTGTTTATTTACATTTTAATATATAATAAAATAAACATAATATCTTTAAATAAAAAAAAATCAAGAGTTGTATCCAGGATATTGCCGGAGCCATGAGCTGTAAAGTAAATAAATCGTCTGCAGATGTGCTTATTCTCGTTTACTTTCGTTCCTCAAAAAATAAAGATACAAAATCCACGAATTGGATGTGAACTTTCTTTCTTTTGTTGTTTTCGAGTTTTTTTTATTTTATAATATATTTTTTTATTTTTTATTGTTAAATTTTTTGGGCTTTTTTTATTTTTTTATTGAATTTATTTTCCTATTATTCACGCAATAATAATAATAATAATAATAATAATAATAATAATGAGGGTTCCAAGTATTTTCATTGTTGCTTCCTGGAAATTGTGGCTCAGGCAATTGTATAATTGTATCAATGAGGGTTGCAAATATTTTCATTGTTGCTTCTTGGAAATTGTGGCTCTGGCAATTGTATGATTGTATTCTTCTGGAAGGGTGAACATTATTGTTGACTTTCTGGAAATTTCCCATGCACAAAAAACTTCAGGTCTAGGAAACTTCCCATGTACAAAAGACTTGCTGAAAAATTTCCCTTGAGTTTTCAAGGCCTTCACATATTGGTGTACTGGTGGATCAGCGAGGAAGAACCTTTTACAAGGATCAGTTGATTTCCAAGAAACATGTATATTATAGCACTAATCTCATGTGCTCACTAACGTTAACTACAGGCTTCCTGTACACCTGCATAGCATTTTCTAATGTCACCGCCTTTAACAGGTAGTTGGACATAAGCATAAAGAACAAATATAATGAACACAAGAATTAATTAATACAATTTTTAAACTTAAATTCATTCAACAACCTTAAGATCAGGGTTGTTTTTGTTATTTTTAGATTTTTGCACCGTATAAATATTATTTTATCTCTACAAACAGACAATAAAGAGTTATCTGCCTGGGATATATTTGAATTTTTATATTTATATATACAGTAAAATAACAATTTTATTTTCAAATAAAACAAAATACAAGAGTTACTTATGAGGTGTATAGGGCATTTCATTTTATTTTTTTAAAAAAAGTATAGATACAAATATATTGTTAGAAAAAACAAAATTAAAGAGGTGAACATAAAAATATATAAGTATTTTAACATTGTTTTAATTTAATCTATTTAAGTACTCTAATATGCATGCAGACCACTTTTTCATGTTTTAGAATTTTTGACCGACAAGTAGCGCAATCAAAGGCATTTGTTCCTTGCTTTCCACAAAAAAGAAAGAAAGAAAACGGCCTGCACCATGAATTCGTGAATGTGAAATGTGAAAGCTATCATTATGTTTTGATGAGGCTACTTATATATTTTATATATTTTGATGTTTGTTTAATATTAACATTTCCAAAAAAAATCAAATGAATTTAATCTTAATATTTTTAATATAAAAAATAAATCTTAAAAAATCAACGATATAATTCGACTGATCAACCGACGAAATATATATATAAAACCAGTCTCACCCTTCAAAATTATTCATGAATTTGTGAATCTCCCACTGTACAGCAAAAGCAAAGGAAGCAAAAGGGGGAGCGTCGGCAATTCTTATTGGATTGCAGTGGGAAACCATTTGTCTGGTTGGTGGTAGGGAAGGGATCACGTCAAGGGGGGCTCAGGGGTAAGCTGATTGAGACTAATTAAAAAAGTGAAAGGTGAAGATAATGTTTCCTATTATGTTTAAAAACACTTTTTAAAAAAAAAATTATAATTTAATTTTTTTTTTTTTAATATTTTCATATTATTTTCATGTAAAAATAACATGATTTTGAATGGAAGAATGATTTTGAATCTGAGGCTTACGTGAAGGGTTCTGGCTCAGACATATGTATGATTGTATTAATGAGGGTTCCAAGTATTTTCATTGCTGACTTCCTGGAAATTGTCCAGCTATCTAGCCATGAGCTGTAAAGTTGTAAAGTGAACACAATAATTCTTAAAAAAGAAAAAAAAAAAGGGGGCAAAAAAGAGTCTCAGTCGTCTGCAGATGTACGTATAGTCAAGAGAACATGTGATCGTCATTCCCTGACGAAGGCAAAAATGTTCACCCGATGTGTTTAAGATTTCATTCTTTAGGTTACCTAGCAAAGTGATTGTTAAAAGTGATTTCAATATCTTCCCTCGAGCAAGATTTGGCCAAAAACCATGAGCGATCCTGTTAAAAACATATGTATGTATGTATGTATAAAGTTGGATTTTATCATACTTTGAAAAATAAAAAAACAAATATTAATTAATGAGTATATAATTGTCAATTAGGATTTGGCTAATTTGTTTTTTAAATACCTTTTATTTATTTTTTGAGTTTTTTAATGATTAAGTTTAAACTTGATAAAATAAGGACATTACCTTCTGACAAAGAAGAACTTTTTTCTTGAAACTTAGATAGAGTAAAAAATAAAAACATGACCTTAGGAAAAAAAATCAATTACCAATGTAACTCACAATAGATATTCATTTCAAATGACCTCATTTTTTATTTTATTTTGAAAGACGTTAAAATGTGTAACTCACAATATAAAAAGGCAAAAAAAAGACCAAGTGGTGTACAGTAAAATGTGTCTAAAATTACCTGGATCAAGCATACAGGTACATAACACATATGAAAGTGTTTGGTAATTATTTTATTTAATTAAATACTTATTTGCGTCAATAAAAGATAGAAAAAAGTTGTCAACAAAAGCAAATGAAACAAATCTATGAAGTTTAACTGTAAAACAACTCGGTATTAAATTCCAAAACTGGAAAAAAATTTATCAATTTTAAAAATGGAAATAAAAAAAATAACAAATAAAAGAGTAATAATCAAATTTGATAGGAAAATAAACCTGAGAAAGATGAAAATTGAAAAAAATGATTTCTTAAAATTATCTCAATTAAAAAATAGGAATCAAATATTAAAGATGGAACTTAAAGCAAGTTAAAGGCTACTTTAAGTTTCGAGGGGGCAGGTGTAGAAATTAAGAAGTAGAGAGAAAAGAATAGGAAAAAAGAGAAAAGATTAACAAACCGGATAATTGTTGGCCACATGCGCTGCCTCGTCAAATGTGGATTAAGGGCAATTTAATCTTTTAAGAAATATAAGTATAATTAGAGGGGTTTCAAATCCAAGTATTTTCTCGGACATTGCTGACTTCCAGGAAATTTCCTGTACTGCATTGAACAGGTAGCAGCTCACATTAATTTGTATATATATTTTTGAAATAATTTATATATTTGTCCATATTTATAACTATACTAGCAAATTGCCCAGCGTTGCATGGGTATTTTTTGTGTATAATTTAACATAATTAAATTTACAATGATAAATTTATATGATATAAGAAAAAAAATTATAAATTAGATTGACCTGCAATCACAGCCCTTGTTGTCCAGTTTACACAAACAAATCATAACTTTTGCTAATCCTTAACTGGTCATCATACAACATCAAGATACTATGAACCATTCACAATTTCTCAAGCATCTACAAATCCAAATGAGGTTGATTTCTGATCATCTCACAGGTAACTAAAGATGCCTCAGAGCTTTTAGCTTTAAAAAGATCATCCTCTCCATTTTAGGTAAACCTAATAAGAGCATGCATTGTTCTATGCCATTACCCAAGAAACAGATAATAAAGAAATTCAAAGCTTCCAATTCATTTCTTCGAAGCTTTGCAGCAAATAAACAGGAGCATACTTGTTTCTGATCAAAAAAATTTATTATTTCATAGGATACATAAAAAAGAAGAAATATAATAAAGTGAGAAATTTTACCTAGCATGAATGATCTTGACACTGGGTTTCATGTTTGGTTTCGACCAATTGTAGGCAACCGAACCCGTGATACCACTAAGCCATATACACCCTTCATCACAAAACAATCAAGTCAAAAAAAAATCCCCCCATCACAAAATCAGGAGAAGAATCAAAGGAAAAGAACTCTGATCCATTACAAAATAAAGCAAAAAATAAAAACCTCTTTAAGCCACACCATCAAATCAAAAACCCATATCAACCCATGTCACAGAATTTGAAACAAAAAGGAAACAACTTCGATCCAATTGAAAATAAAGCACTCAAAAGAAATTTAAAAAGAAATCCTTTTTACACCACGCAATCAAATCAAGAACCCATATCACGGAATTTGAAGAAAAAGGGAACCGGCTTCGATTCAATTGAAAATAAAGCACTAAAATAAATTTTAAAAGAAATCCTTTCTAAAACACGCAATCCAATCAAAAAACCATATCACAAAAATTCAGAAAAGGAAGCCAGTTAATTACCAACAGTTTTAAGCTTATGCTCAACAACCCATTCCCTGATAGATTCCACTTTGGTCTTAGCATCAGCCATTTCAACGAAAGAATCTTGCGTCCAAGAGAGAGTTTTTATTTATTTATATACAGCAAGAGTGAGAGGGGTCTTTGTAGTAGCAATCAAATCTCCGGTGTTTCTGTCATTTCTTTCCATTGTTTCAGACTAAAAATAATCAAGACCTTGTTTGCTTTCCTTAAAACTTCAGTTATTTTCAACTCAAAGTTCTAGTTTGTAATTACTCAACACTCTAGTTTCATTGCATAATTAATGTAGTTGGCAAACAATACCACATGTTTCTTTAAATGGTCAAGAATCGCAGTTAGCCATACCTTTCTCAGGTTAATGCTTTGTAGAGATTTTGCTGTCAGGCATCCCTTTAGTATTAACTCAGCTGGTCTCTGTTGCGCTTCTAATGTCAAAAATATATTCTCGCTTCCTTTGTTCCTACTGGTAGGATGAGGTCAGAGGCACCTGCTTCTACAACCTTTAGTTGTTCACTGCAGAGAGAAATAGAATATGCACAATTATATCAAATTCACATAATTTGGTTCAGGTCCAATTGCATTTAAGAAAGAGCTGAAAGTAAAACAAACAGCATACCAAGATCTATCATAAACTGCCCAGTAGTCTTCCAGACAGACAGTTAACAGGTTTTGGCTGAAAATTTGAGAGAACAGGTCAACAATCAATTGATTAATGAAGCAGATCAAGTATTTTAATAGAATAACTTAGTAGTGGAAGTAGAAATATTGTTGAAGAACCAACCAGCCCGCATGCAAATAACCCAAATCAAATCCAACCCAAAGTTAACCCGAGACTGCAATCAACATTAAATTGAAGGGAAAATCGAACCCCAACCCAATTAAAGCAATTACCCACTATCCAACACACACAAACATCAAAATAAAAGCAATTCGAACTCAATTAAACGAAAGGAAATATCCTGCCCCCACTATACAGGAAGAAAAATTTGAAAATCAAAACCAACCCAACAAAACAAACCAACCAAAACCCATCCCAGAAAAACCATAAATCGAGAGAGAAGAAGCAAAAGAAAAACAATAAAATCGAACCCATGAACCTAGTGAAAATAAACTGAGCAAACCCACAAATTTACACAAAACAGAGGGGGGAAACATACCTAATCGATCCACAAACCGAACCGACGAACCGAGGCAACAACACATGAACACCCCTCTCGTAACGCCCGACCAGGCCTGAACTTCGTCTCTGACCGAAAACAAACGATGGGAATGAACGAAGATAAAAAAAACTCATCCTTTTGTTATCTGTGTTGGCCGTCGCTCGCTCTCTGCCAGATGAATAAGAGGCAACAAACCCAGCTATGTTTTTTAGGTGTTTTGCAAGAGAGGGAAGAGACGAAAATGGCCCCCAATGCACCCACACCGTTTGCTGCTCATTAAGGGTAAAACAACCCTTACACTGCTCCAATCCACAGTGTTTACTGAGGGGAGCTACAGTGTTTCAGCGACGCCCTTTATTGTTCTTGTAATACTCTTAATTTTTATTTTGTTGAGGTTGTATTTTTTTTATTGAATTTAGTCTTTAAATTTTATTTCTGTTAATGAACATTTAAAAATTTATATTGTTTTTCTTTATTCTTTTTAATTATTATTTTTATTTATTCTTCAAATCATAAGAATTTTTGAAGTTAATAATATTTATTTTTGTTTAGTCATTTATTTTATTTTTTCGTTTACTTTTTTATTAAAATTTCAGTTTTTTTAACTTTGAAATATTTTTTTCACTATTTATTTACATTTTAATATATGATAAAATAACCATAATATCTTTTAAAAAAAATCAAGAGTTGTATCCAGGATATTGCCGGAATTTCACAGTAAAAGGTCTGCGGTGTTATCTACAAATTTTGCAGAGCACAACTAGCCATGAGCTGTAAAGTAAATATTTTTTTGTTGTAGATACAAAATCCACGAATTGGATGTGAACTTTCTTTCTTTTGTTTTTTTTCGAGTTTTTTTATTTTATAATATTTTTTATTTTTTATTTTTTTGTTAAATTTTTTGGGCTTTTTTTATTTTTTTATTGAATTTATTTTCCTATTATTCACGCAATAATAATAATAATAATAATAACAACTTTGGTTTTTTTTATTCCTTTCTCTTTTGTTAATATTTTCGAGTTTTTTTCCTCTGTGTAATTTAATAATTTTTATTATTTTAACAATAATAATAATAATAATAATAATAATAATAATAATTTTAGATATTAAGTCTTAGATGTTGCTTTGATAATTCTGTATACATAAAATAAACAAAAAGATAGAGAGAAATACGAAAAATACCACCATTGTTTTGTGGAGGAGCAAGAGCAAGACTCTGATTGTAAAAGGTCAGTCTGCAAGGAGAGAATGGAAGTAACTCAAGGAATGATTTTGAATCTGAGGCTGACGTTAAGGGCTCAGGCAAATGTATAAAGTATAATTGTATTAATGAGGATTCCAAGTATTTTCATTGTTGCTTCCTGGAAATTGTGGCTCAGGCAATTGTATAATTGTATTAAAGAGGATTCCAAATATTTTCATTGTTAACTTCCTGGAAATTGTGTCTCAGTCAAATGCATAATTGTATTAACGAGGATTCCAAGTATTTTCATTGTTTACTTCCTCGAAATTGTCCAGCTGACTAGCCATGAGCTAAACTGACGACGACAATAATTCTTAATAAAGAAAAAAAGGGGCGAAAAACAGTATTTTCTTTACAAATTTTGGGGCAAATCCAAGTATTTTCTCGGACATTGCTGACTTCCAGGAAATTTCCCTGCACAAAAGCTTCAGGTCTAGGAAATTCCCCGTGTACAAAAGAAGAAACTTACAGATTCTTTAAATCAAGTCTATTCTGAACTTTGGCACCCAATACACCTTAGAAACAATATGTTGATGCAAATATATAACAAGTCTTGCCACCTATTTCATGAGCTTTATAAGACAATTAAAAAATGAAAAAAAAATCGTAAATAATTGAAATACATCAAAATTTGTTAACTACCACAGCAATGAAATAGAATGCCTCAATATTTGTTAAAAAAGGAAATGTTTCAACTGACCTTTCTTTGTTGGGCATCTTGAGGAGGCGGCCAAAACAATGAAGAGAATTGAAGACCATCAATCCCCCTCGGATTACTCTCTGAACCCCCCAGAATTTCAGCAAAATATCAACTGGAAAAAACCCTACTTTTTAAAATAATAATAATAATAGTAATTTCATATATTCATTTTATTATGGATAAGATTTTTAAAATAATGATAGCAATCATTTTAAAGGAATGTTTTCTTAAAAATATATGAGGATAATTATATATTTTGATATTTATTAATATTAACGCCTTAAAATATATATAAAAAATGAACTATTTTTTAAATATCAAATTACTTTAATCTCAATGTTCTGAAATATTTTTAATATAAGAATATAAAGAATAAATATTAAAAAATATAAAAATAATTTAATTTCTTTTTCGATATAAATCTCTTTAAATTCAAAATATACCAAGCCACATATAGACAAAATAAATACAAAAAAATACAAAGATAATAAATCATTAATAATAGAATATTCACTATAAATGCATAAGAAAGAGTTTCACTCTTATTTAATATCATCAAGCTGAACTTACTATGTTTTTATAACGAAAATTATATTTAATATAAAGATAAATAACAATAAAAATTAAAATTATCGAAACCTCGGCCCTTTGCAGCTCCTTCCTAGCCAGGCTGGGTAGCCATGCCCGAACCCTACATCGATCAACCCATCTCTCTAAACCTAGTACTTAGAAACTGATACCAGGTATCACAACTCCTGGATTCATATATTATACTGCATAAACTATTTTTACATCATCTTTGAATTGTTTTAATTATACCCTTGTTGATTTTTAATTTTATGTAATTTTGTCCCTTTAAAATTCAACATCGCCCCTAGATTTCAGTGTTTTGTTTTCATTTTAGTCATTGGTTTTATATTTATATGATTTGACCTTTAATTGATCATTACACTTTTAATTCTCTTCAATTTCCCCTAAGATTTCATTAGATCGACTACATTGTGCCCAACACCTTTTGCAAAACTCTAATAAATAAATAAATAAAACCATCCTCAAAAATGATCAAACTTGCATAAAATTTCTATGCAGCATTAAATCTTCGGGCATGAACGGTATGATTTTGAGACACTTGTTTTATTTGCAAGAAAAAGGCATGCACTTATCAATGCCTGATAGGTTGGAGAATCCCTCATCCACCTAATAGCTACTGAAGTAGTTTTCAGGCTTTCCTCAATTTTCAATAGGATATGATGAAATACTAAAAGTGGCTGCAACTATACTAGCATAGGATGAACACATCAAGCTTTTGACCAACCCAAAATGAAACAATCGGTTGATAAAAGGTAAGAAAGAAGGAAGCAACAATGTAGCACCTGAAAGCATAGCACAACAGTACCAGGCTACCAGCACACCATTTGTGGCCCAGCAAAGGATTGATGTACTTTTGGGCACTGCTATCTTGCGATGAAGAGAACCTATCAGTAGCTACAGTACCCATGAGATTCAGTCACAGCTTGGTCCAGAAAATGAAGCAATTCACTTTCCTCGCGTGTACATTGTTTTGGTTCACTGGTTGAGCAAGAGGATATGAGAAAACATGTTGTCACCTCCCTCATGTACATTGAATTGTGTCACTGGTTGAGAAAGAGGATCAGAAAACATGTTATCTCCAGACAAAAGATCAAGCCAGTCATCAATCATAGACAAATTTGTCTCAGCTTTTTTTTTCATTCTGTAAGTACAATAAAATAATTTAATTACCTTTAAAAGTAAAATTTTAAAAACTATGATCCATGAGTGTTTTGGTCATTTAACGTTTTGATATCACAGTGAAATAATTACATTGCCTTTAAATGCACAAAATTGATAAAGGATGTCCAATGGCTTTTTTATATTTTTACCATGAATTTTTAGTTATAATCAATGTGGATTAAGAGCAATTTAATCTTTTAACAAATATAAATATAATTAGGGGCATATGTATGATTATAATAATGGGGTTTCAAATCCAAGTATTTTGTGGAAGGGTGCACATTGTTGACTTCGTGGAAATTTCCCATGCACAAAAGGCTTTAGGTCCTGGAAATTTCCCATGTACAAAAGACTTTCTACGTCCTCTAGAATCACCTTGAGTTTTCAAGGCAAATAGAAGCAGCCATACAAGAGCTTCATGCAAACTAAAAATTGATCCATCAGTTTTCTCCTTTAATTCAAAATTGGCAAAAGTTCATTGTGAAGTTATATCCTGCCTAAAATAGATGTTTAGCAATTAAAGATAAAAACTAAACATGTTTATCTCGCTAAACCTCCAGCATCACCTCCGACACCTTAAACTGCAATCTCCAGGTAAAACTTAAATACAAGGATAAAATTTTACTACCCCAAATAGAAGAAACACACAACAAAAACAAGGAGTGAAAGCATGTAACTTATAGATGTAATACACATAAATTGAACGTAATAAGAAAAGGAAAAAACTTACTTCACAAGATCAACATTAACACCCAATCTTCTAGCATCGCCCTTGGCTACCAAAAGAAAAGCAAAAATGTAAAAATAATTAAGTAACTTCCAATATTTGTATAGTAAACTGAATCCTTCCCATAACTAATCACTTCAAATCCTCATCAAAAGTGTGTTACAAGTTGCAGGGTAAGGTCAAAGTTAGGTAGTCATCGAGAAGGATTACAATAGCAACAAGTTAGCAGTACCAGAAGCTGCAGCTAGTACAGGTATCTTGAAAACTACTTGAAGAACAATTTGCAGTAATTGCAAAACTCTCTCTTTCTCCCTTTCAATTTCTTCTATTTCTCCCTCAATTTTCTTCTAAGATTTTGTTTGTTAAGGAATATTCTTAACAAACAAAGTGTCGGCCTATAGATTTTCATCAAAGTGCAGATATACCCCACAGCTTTTCAACTTGCAAGGCTTTCGGATATCATGACGTTTCTTCTTCTTCTTCTTCCTATTGCTCACTTCATTGTAGAATTTGAATGTAACTTCATTGCCAGAATATTTACGGAAATGATCTACGAATCCGAGCTCGTAGTGTAGAAACATGTGATCCGAGACACATGTCTTCAAGAAATTGTATATTGTATAGCTTTTCTTGGAAACGAAGACTTCATCATCATCACCATCAACGTTTTTACTCTTAATATGACAATCAAAATATATGCGAACTTCAGGATGATCATCGAATCCATAAAGCATGTCATGGGAGGGAAGAGGAGTAGAAAGACAAGGCATAAAGCAATTCCCTTGAGTTTATGACAATTTGATGGAAGCTGTATGGTGAGTGAAGATCCAATTCCTTTGTCACCAAACCATTCTGGAATTTCACTCCCCGGTAGAATCATTTGAATTCTGTCATGTGGGATCTTCTCTCCAGACTGCAAGACACAAGTCACATTTCAAAAATGTGATGAAACAAACAAGAAAGAGAGAAAAAGAAATATGGGGTTAAGAGTGATACCTGAATTTTCAAATGCATTGCTGCAATCAGTGGTTTCTGATCTAATTTGAAGCAATTTGCAAAATTCAATACATCCCATAAACTGCCGATAGTGGTGGTTGATTTCATGGTTTCTAGTGATGCACAATCATGTGTTGTTAGAGACCTCAGCGAAGGTGGAAGCTCAGGCAACGCTTTAATTGGTGTTCCATGCAAAGTCAGGTATCTCAAACATACCATATCTTTGATTGATAAGGGTAGCTCTTTGATAGGCGTTCCCTCTAACCCTAGACTTCTCAAAGATATCATATGCTTAAATGATGAGGGTATCTCTTTAATGCCTGTTTTACTCAAGTTAAGATCCACCAAAGATTTCATAGGAACTGTAATTTCTGGGAAGCTCTCAAGTTTTGGGCAACCACTCATATTCAATACGCTGAGTTTTTGAGAAACTGGATTGATGAGGGCACCTCTGTAATGACAGTCTCACCTAGAAATAATGTTTCTATATCCCCTGAAACCTCTGGAAACTTGGTGAGCTTTGAGCAACCACTTAGATCAAGATGTTCCAACTTGCTAGTGACTGATTGTGGAACTTCTTTGAGTGAAGTGTTCTCTAATACCAACTTTTCTATATTTTGTGAAATCGTTGGACACTTGGTTATATCTAGGCATAGACTTATAACAAGTACTCTGAGAACCTTTGAATCAAGCATCGGAAAACTTCTAAGATTATAGCAATAACTGAGATCAAGTACTTCCAGCTTGTCAAGATGTTGAAGAGATGACGGGACCTCAGTTAAACTTGAACAGTCCACAAGATACAAGTACACTAAATTTTTGGCCTTTGATAGATCTGGCAATTCTGTCAGATATTTAGAGCCAGACAGTACAAAGTTTCTTAAATTTCCAATATCCTGTCAGCATAAAAAGGCATAATTAGAGAGTAAGCACCTCCTCCTTTATATTTTTTATCTTACATTTGCAACAATTAAATCATACCTGCACTCCTGTCCATAGTTTTTCAACCTTGCTCGAGCTTAAGTCAAGCTCGACAAGGTGTTCAGCACAAAAATTTTGCGGCAAGGATATCGAGGGGAATCCATGCCAGTGAAAATATACCAGCTTATTAGAAAGATATTCTAGGCCAGTAGGAGGAAGGAGCATTTTATCCTTGTTACCTTTGGAGACATGACCGAAATAGAATTTGAGAAATCTAAGACCATCCATCATTGCGAAGGCATCAGGTTTCAAGTGTATCTGTCTCGATAACTTGGATATGTCCAAAGATAAGCCTTCAATTTCCTCAGTTCCCTGTTAAACAAAAAATAAAGAATACACAGATATTTATGCAATGTACGCAAAACATCAACTATCGGTTAGTATGTAAGACGAGAGAAAAGAAAGATAGTTAATGGCTTCAGCTTTAACCTTATTTTCCTCCAGTACTTGAACGACATCACGAGGATGACACAACCTGCTTCGTTTGCCAGGAAACTTAGATTCTGCACGAACAATGTTAAATGCCATTTCTTGTAGCAAGTCATGTATTTCTAGCATGTTATGAGAAGTAGTTACGAGACACTTGTCAATAAGAGTGCTTATATCAAAAATCACAGACCGAGGATAAAACCCATCTAATATTCCTGTAGCTTGTTTTGGCTCAAATCCTATGAAGAAATGTGCTATATCAAGAAATATGGATTGTTGTTCTTTATCCAACCCATCGTAACTAATTCTCAACGCATTTTCGATTCGAGGGTTCTGAGCAAGTTTATTCAATGCACTTTTCCATTCTTTTGTGCTTTTACCGTAGAGAGAGGAACCCAAAACTATAAGAGCCAACGGATTGCCCTGCACCTGACTTGCAATCATTCTTATCAAGCATGTAGCATCAATTGTGGAGATGCAATTCTTCGAGGCTTTTGAGCTAAAGAGTTGAAGAGCTTCTTCATCGCTCAACCTCTCAACCTCGTATGTTTCGTTCACTACATTGGTAAGCACTTGTTTGTCCCTGCTTGTCATGAGAACTCTACTACCTGGACCAAATGATCCATGAAACAACTCTTTCCATTCTTCCAAAGGCATTGAATCATCCACATCGTCCAGAACAATAAAAACCTTTTTACGACCAAGTCTATCCCTCACAAAAGTTTCTCGAAAACTCAAAGAGCCCATGTTCAGAATTTCTTGGCCAAGCAGTTGTGAAAGAAAGCTTCTTTGCAAATTAGCCATGGAAGTGTGTTCTAATTCTTTCCTAAAGTTTGCAACAAAGACTCCATCAAATCGAGAACGAACCTTGTTGCACACAGCTTCCGCAATCGTTGTCTTACCTATACCACCCATTCCCCATATCCCTACAATGGTAACATCTTGAGATTCCATATTTAACAAAGACTCAACTTTGTTGACACGAACATCAATTCCAAATAGACCCATAGTGTGACTTGAAGACATGCCATGCAATTTGTTCAAAACATCTCCGACGATTTTCTCAATAAATTCAGACTCCAACCTGGCAAACAAGAAGAACACACACACATATCTGTTAGTCAAAATGGACCGGACTAGAAGAAACAACAAAACATATGAACTGTTGAAGATGGTGCCTTAAGGTGCTGCTGTTAATTGAAGTTAATTCTGTTAATTTACTGTCATTGTTTATTTCTTATTGCAATAAAATAGTTGAACTAGTCATAAGGAATTAGTTAAGTTGTTAGCTGATCATGGCTAAGTTTGTTGCTAAAATAAGCATTTCGGTTTGTTTCCATTCTATAAATAAATGTAATAGATTGCAGTAAAGTTACGCAATCAAGTTCTTCAAATTCCAGTTTTACATAATAAACAGCTACTATTCACATTCAAAATTCTGGTGATTATCTACAGTAACAAACAATTACTGTTGAGATAAAATTATGTCATCTCTTTGTTTCACGTTTCACCTATTCTGCACAAATATTTTCAATTGGTATCATAGCTGATTTTCTTGAAGGGTTTGTGATGGATTCTGAAACAAACTTCTCTAATATCTCAACTCTAATCTTCAATGGAGAAAATTACCAACTTTGGGCAGTGCGAATGGAAACTTATTTGGAAGTTATGGATTTATGGGAAGTTGTCGAAGAAGATTACGAAATCCCACCACTACCAAATAATCCAACCATGACTCAAATCAAGAGTCATAGGGAGAGAAAAACCAAGAAATCAAAAGCAAAAGCAACTCTATTTGTTGTTGTTTCAACAACAATTTTCACCAAAATTATGTCCCTAAAGTCATCCAAAGACGTATGGGATTACTTGAAGGAAGAATATGCAAGAGACGAGAAAATTCATGGAACGCAAAGCCTCAATTTGATACGTGAATTTGAGCTGCAAAGGATGAAGAATTCTGAGATTATCAAAGAGTACTCAGACCGATTGCTTGGAATTGCCAACAGAGTCAAATTACTGGGAACTACATTTACAGACTCAAGAATTGTTGAAAAAATTCCGGTCACAGTACTAGAAAAATATGAAGCTTCAATCACCACATTAGAGAACACGAAAGATTTGACAAGCATAACTTTGACAGAACTTTCGAATGCCTTACAAGCTCAAGAACAAAGAATGCTTATGAGGCAAGATCATGTCATTGAAGGTGCCCTGCAAGCAAAATTTCCAGATTCTGAAAAAAGGAAATTTTTCGAAAACACCAAGTTGCAACTAGCAAGTAAACCCACTCGCCAATCAAAGTCACAACAAAGGAAAATTTGTTAAAAGAAATTTTCCACCATTTCAACATCTGCAACAAGATGGGTCATCAAACTACAACAAAATTTGTTCAAATGTTGGAAGAGGCCGGATGCAAGGTGCAACAAATGTCATCAAACCGGACATGAAGCAATCATCTGCAGAACAAGAATTCAAAAACAAGAAAGAAGCACAAATTGCCAGTCAAGATGATGAAGACCAAATGTTTGTGGCCACATGATTTTCAGTCCAACCCTCCTCGGATCATTGGTTGATAGACAGTGGTGCACAAACCACATGACTTTTGATAAAAGTCTCTTTTGAAATCTGCGACCTCATCAAATTGCTAAAGTCATAATTGGAAATGGTGATTGCATAGAAGCCAAGGGAAGAGGAACCATTGTCATCACAACAAATTTAGGTACAAAACCATTGCTTGATGTTCCGATGTTCTTTATGTACCCAATATAGACCGAATTTGTTGAGTGTTGGCCAATTAATAGAAAAAGGCATGAAGGTTATTTTTGAAAATCAAACTTGTTGCATATTTGATGTTGCTGGACACAAAATACTACAAGCTAGAATGAAAGGCAAAAGCTTCTCATTTGTACCATTTGAGGAGCATTCAGCCTTCCCGGCTAAGCTTAGTGACACCGATCTATGACATAAAAGATTGGGACATTGCCATCAACACGTAATGACTAACATGAAGAAACAAGGCGCGATCAAAGGTATACCTTACTTTATCGACAACTTATTAAATCAGTAGTGCTTGCCGGTTTGGGAAGCGAGCAGAAATCATTCCCAACATCAACATGGTGTTCAACACTAAAATTACAATTGATCCATTCTGATGTTGTTGGTCCCCTAAGCACACCTTTACTAAATGGCGGTAGATATTATCTACTATTTATTGATGATTTCTCTCGAATGTGTTGGATTTACTTCATGAAGTTCAAGTCGAGGTGATTGGAATTTTCTCAAATTCAAGAAGAATGTTGAGAATCAAAGCAATTGTAGTATTCAAGCCATACATTCAGACAATGGCAAAGAATACATCTCCTCCGAATTCAATCTCTATTGTGAATAGGTAGGTATTGAACTCCAGCTGACGACCCCTTATACCCTAGAACGGAATGGGGTTAGTGAAAGGAGAAATCGACACATCATGGAGATGGTGAGAAGCATGATGCATGAGAAGAAATTGCCAAAGATGTTTTGGGCGTAAGTCTGCAAACACAACTGTGTTCCTTCAAAATCATCTTCCAACAAATGTGTTGGTAGAGAAGACTCCTTCGAGATGTGGTACAATTACAAACCCTCTCTGAGTTTTCTTAAATTTTTGGTCGTGTATGCTTCATCCATGTTCCACAGATTAAGAGAGACAAGCTCGACAAGAAGGCAATGCAAGGAATCTTTGTTGGCTATAGTACAATCTCTAAAGCCTACAAAGTGTATCATCCTCAAACCCGTAAAATTGCAATTACGAAGGATATCAAATTTCATGAAGATGAACAGTGGGACTGGACTGATTCACGAGAGATCAAGCTAATTAATGATCCAATTACTCATTCCTTGCAAGATGAATTGATTGATTCTGAATCAATTGATGACTTACCAATCAAGGGACTCGATTGATTGAAGACATTTATCAAAGGAGCAATGTGGTTGTTTGCGAACCGTAAAGCTATGAAGAAGCTCAACAAAACCAATCATGGCGAAAGCAATGGAGGATGAAATATCCATGATAAAAAAGAACAATACTTGGGAACTTGTTGATGACACTGCAGACAAGAATATTATTGGCGTAAAGTGGATTTTCAGGACCAAATTGAATGCTCGACAACTCCATCAACAAATTCAAAGCCAGGTTGGTCGTCAAGGGGTATGCTCAAGTTTATGGAATTGATTATTCGGACACGCTTGCTCTAGTAGCAAGGATTGACACCATCGATTGTTGTTTGTCGTTCGTTGCACACGAATCCGGAAAGTGTTCCGATTGGACGTAAAATCGCCTTCTTAAATGACGTCCTACAAGAAGAAATCTATGTTGAACAACCGACTGGATTTGTTGTTCAAGGCAAAGAAGACAAGGTGTCTATGCTCGAAGAAGACACTTTATGGATTAAAACAGGCACCAAGGGCCTGGTATGGCAAAATTGATGACTACTTGACAGGGTTTGGATTTGAAAAGTCATTCGAATCAACCCTTTATGTGAAGAAAATTGATGATGATGTTCTTATTGTGTCACTCTATGTTGATGATCTTCTTGTGACTAGAAGTAATCTGCAACAAATTGAAAATTTCAAGCAAGACATGATGCAAGCTTTGAAATGAGTGATTTTGGGCTCATGAGTTTTTTCTAGGTATGGAGATCAAACAAAACAAAGGAGTGATCTTCATTGGTCAAGGAAAATATGCAAATGAGATTTTGAAGAAATTCCAAATGGATAATTGCAAACCAACCGCAACTCCAATGAATCAAAAGGACAAGTTTAGCAAAGAAGATCGGATCGCCGAGGTAGATGAAGAGAAGTTCAAAAGCTTGATTGGTTGCTTGTTGTATTTAATAGAAACCGGACTCGACATACTATATGCAACAAATCTCCTAGCACATTTTATGCATTGTCCAAGTGAGTTACACATGAGAGCAACAAAAAGAATTCTGAGATACATCAAAGGAACATGAAAATTTTGGGGTTAAATTTACACAGATGTCAAGAACTTAAATTGCATGGTTTTTCCGATAGTGATTGGGGTGGATTCGTTGACGACATGAAAAACACTTCGGGTTCTGTTTCAATTTAGGATTAGTTGTGTTTTCATGGTCGCCCAAGAAGCAGAGTATTGTGGCTCAATCAACTATAGAGGCAGAATTCATCGCTGCCACTCGCGGCGATCAATCATGCTATATGGATTAAAAAAATTTGCTATGTGATTTGCATATGGAGGAGCAAGAAGCAACTGAAATCTCAATGAATAACCAAGCAGCCATAGCAATTTCCCACAATCCAGTTGTTTCATGGGAAAACCAAGCATTTTAACATCAAATTATACTTTGTTCGTGAGGTGCGAAGTATGGTGATGTTAAATTGATTTATTGCAAATCTGAAGATCAATTGGCGATTTGTTTACCAAAGCACTCCTGCAAATAGATTTGAATTTCTAACAAGAATGATTAGAGTTTGCAGCACTTAATGCAAGGAGGAGTGTTGAAGATGGTGCGTTAAGCTGCTGCTGTTAATTGAAGTTAATTCCATTAATTTACTGTCATTGTTTATTTCTTATCGCAATAAAATAGTTGAACTAGTCATAAGAAATTAGTTAAGTTGTTAGATGATCATGGCTAAGTTTGTTGCTAAAAATCAGCATTTCTGTTTGTTTCAATTCTATAAATAAATGTAATAGATTGCAGTGAAGCATGCAATCAAGTTCTTCAAATTCTTGTTTTACAAACAGTAATAAACAACTACTGCTCACATTCAAAATTCTGGTGATTGTCTACAGTAACAAACAGTTACTATTGAGATTAACTCTCTGTCAACTCTCTGTCACGTTTCATTTATTCTGCACAGATACTTTCAAAAACAAACTGATCATTCCGTAATAGCTACATCTATACATAGTAGGCACGCATCCATTAAAAATATATTTCAAGAGCTTACTCAGACTTCCCTAAGCTCCATCCGGCTAGATTGGCTGCATCCGTCAAAGCGTTCTTGAAGCTCTGCACTTTGTCCATCGTCAAAGGTTTCTTCTTTACAAGTCCAGTAAGCTCATCTCCAAAGCTTCCTGTTTGATTTCTTATATGAGATGGATCCACGTGGTAGAATACCGGAATAACTATCTGTCCATTATATTTTCTACATTCAAAAATCTTTGCAAGCTCCTCTAAGCACCATGTGGAAGATGCATAGTTTTCAGAAAAAACAACCACAGAAAGCTTGGACTCTTCAATTGTCCTTAGAAGTGATGCCGAAATCTCATCTCCTCTCACAAGCTGATAATCTATGAAAGTAAGGATTTGTTTCCGTTCCAAAGCAGCATGGAGGTGGCTGGTAAAACCAGCACGAGTGTCTTCTCCTCTGAAACTAAGGAAGACATCAAATTTTCCTTGCGTTTGGGCGTTGGTTAAGGTGGGAGGAGAAGATGACGCCGGAGAAATATTACAGCTTTGTTTGGTAGTTCTGCATATATAAATATACAGAAAGATAGCGAGAAATACGAAAAATATCACCATTGTTCCGTGGAGAAACAAGAGTAAGACTCTGGTTGTAAAAGGTCAGTATGAAGGGAGAGAATGGAAGAAACTCAAGGAATGATTTTGAATCTGAGGCGTAGGCTTCCGTGTAGGGCTCTGGTTCCAAGTATTTTCATTTTTGACTTCCTGGAAATTGTCCTTGTACACAGGGCTTCAAATTCTTATTTGTTTATTTGTGATTCGGGGAAAAGGAATCAAGCCAGAGGACTTTGCTGACTTCACATTATATTATAAGGGTTATGATTCTGTGTGACAGGGAAGAACTCGTTACGTTACATAATCATAGATAATAGCAGATAGGAGGCAACCGACAAAACAATGGAAGGTTTGTGAGAACCCTTGGCCCTTTTCGGCTCCTTCCTAGCCGGGCTGGGGTAGCCATGCCCGCACCCTACATCGATCTCTAAACCCTGTACTTAGAAACTAAGGATGAAGTGGGTGTTCATTATTACGGTCTTAAATAAGGTGGTGATTGGTTTTGTGAGTTTTTATTTGTATTATCATATAATTAAGTAAGAAAATCATAATTTTTTTATTATCATGCTATAAATAAGCCAGTTTGAAGCTATTCATTCCTTGTGCTGTCAGTCGTCAGTCTTGCAAAGCACAAATATTTCAGGCCAAGTAGAGCCTGCTTATCAATTTAGAGTTGCAAGCACATGTCCTGTGAAACGTTACACCTCTCTCATATTTAGGTAACGAGAAAAATCCAAAACTTTGAGGTTGAGTTTTTGTACAAGAAATATACGTTCTCCCATTGTACATCTGTAGTGTTTCGTACTTTCGTTTTTCATACTCAGCAGAAGCTGAAGAACACTTTCTTTGTTGTTTTCGTCCATCAAATTTTCTCAAAGCATATCCAGTTCAGGGATGAAAAGAATACGTCGTCCTCATTCCTTCTCTGCAATTACCACGAAAGCATCTTTTAGTGACCACCTTCGTCTCTGATCACTTTTGGCAGTGGGTTGATAACAGCCCTTTCAGCATTAGCTGCACGGTAACCAATGACAATCTCTCTTCAAATAAATAATCATATAACATTTGATTAAAAATTGTAGTTGTTTACTTTTGTACGCCATTAAAGAAAGCTGAAATTGGCCATCGACCACGGAAATCAGGAGTCACAATAGCGACTGCTATGAAGTCCTATTCAAAAAAGAGCTTTTAGCATTTAAACTAATGGATGCTGCTGTATAACTAGGATTTTAGTACATATCATAAGGAGTGCGATTTTTACTAGGATTCAAAATATAAAATCTTATATGCTTTGCATTTACAGTTCTATTTATGTAAGATTATAAATTAGCCAACGATAACCATCTTCATACGTCTTTCGCTTTGCAACATATCGCTTTCTTTGATCGACTATTATATATCAAGATTAAGTTTTTAATTGTAGTTTTTCTTGTTGGAATGAAGAATCAAATAAGAGGTAACAAATTGATCGAACAACAATATAGCAACAAATTGTTATATGATAGATCAACAGGTATAAAATCAGCCTTCATCTTTTCTTATATTCGGCGTGTTTCTTTTCTCTTTTCCTTTAATTTCATGCACTAATTGCTCTTTCATGATTTTCTTGCTGTATATCATTAACCAGGTTTTGTTTTGAAGGCAAGCTTGCATGTAATTTATCTCACTGGAGAAGCAAGAGCTGAGTAATCCCAAGTAAACATAGAAACTAGAAAAAATAGTTTCAATAGACACACTTGTTTGCAACTACAACTGAAAATCCTGTAATAATAATACAGAAGAATTCTGAAATGTCTACCACCACTTTGCTGCAACGGACAAGTCATGATTTCATAATCCTGATAACATTACCATAATCATATCTTCCATGTCTCGTTCCAACCACAGAATAATATCCTTTCTGCAGACTTTCGAACAATAAAGTCTTTGGGTAGATTTCTTCTCCATCCCTGCAGCATCCAGGCGAAGAAAAGAAAAGATTAGGGGCTTCACAAAAGAGCTTCCCACAATCATTTTCAATATATGGAAAGTAAATCAACAATATATGGGTGGCAATTGTAACAACAAATCTTGTATTTATTACATACTACAAATCATTAATCATAAAATGTAAATTAGGAAGTATTACATGTATTTAGAGGACTGAATTCCTCCTTGTAAAGGCAATGAAAATACAGAACAAATTTGATATTTGTGACATGGTATCAGAGCTATTCTTCTGACCTAGACCTTCGATTTTCTTCAGTTTACATACTGAATTTCGTCAGTATTTTTGGTGATATTTTTTTGGGGTTTTCTACTATGTCTGGAGAGGCGTTTCTTACTCGATTCAATGGCAAAAACTATGCCAGTTGGGAATTTCAATTCCGAATGTTTGTAACAGCGAAAGAACTATGGGGGCATCTTGATGGGTCACTACCAACGACCAAGAAGAATCGATTCGGAGAAGTTGAGTACATGGACTACCAACGATGCAAAAATCATCTCATGGATACTGGGGTCTGTTGAACCCCATATGATCAACAATCTCCGATCGTTTGGCACAGGGAAGGAAATCTGGGATTACTTTCGACGCATCTATTCCCAGAACAATTCGGCTCAAAAATTTCAAGTCGAAATGGGAATTGCTAATTACAAACAAGGTAATCTTTCAATTGAGCAATTCTACACTGGATTTATGAATTTATGGAGTGAATGTACTGGCATAATTTACTCTAAAGTACCAAAGAAGAGTTTAACGACACTTTACTTTGTTCATGCCGAGAGCCAGAGGGACCAATTTTTGATGAAACTCCGACGAGAATTTGAGACCGTGAGAGCTAGTCTGATCAATCAGAATCCAGTACCCAATTTGGATGAATGCTTGAGGGAATTACTACAGGAAGAACAAAGACTCACAACTCAACACGAGTTGACTCAGGACACTGCCACCAAGATGAATATGGCTTACATGGCTCAGGGAAGGGGACGACGAGTGCAGAGAAATGTGAAATTAATCACGGGTTGGCTGAGAAATCTACAAGTGATCATGGGTTGGCGATCGGGCATGGGTTGGCAGTCGGGTCACATGGGTTCGGGTCACATGAGAAATCTGAATTTAATTCAGATTTCATTCCGGTTAATGATAAATACTGGTTAATGGATTCGGCAGCGTCAAATCATATGACTAGCAGTGAAAATGGGTTGTATAATGTGCAAAAATATATGGGCAATCAACATATACAGGTGGCAAATGGTGATAATCTACCAATTTTATCAATTGGTAATTTGGGTTCTCGTTTCGAAAATATTTTTGTGTCACCAAAATTATCCACAAGTTTAATCTCTGTTGGGCAAATGGTAGAAAATAACTGTAAAATTCAATTTGATCATAATGGTTGTTGTGTGCAGGATCAAGTATCGGGGAAAGTGATCGCGAAGGGGCCTAAAGTGGGACGTTTATTTCCAATACAATTTTCTAGTATTAATTCTTGTGCTTATTCTACTGTCATTAATAATCCTCATTTTTGGCATAAAAAGTTGGGGCATCCCAATTCTACTGTATTGACTCATCTTATGAAACATGGATATTTGGGGAAAAATTTTTCAATGGAATTTTTGGATTGTAGTTCTTGCAAGTTGGGTAAAAGCAAAACATTATCCTTTCCTTCGCATGGTAGTCGTGCTTCTAAGTGTTTTGATATTATACATACTGATGTGTGGGGTGTGAGTCCTGTTCTTTCTCATGCTCAGTATAAATATTTTGTCACATTTATTGATGACTTCAGTCGTTTCACTTGGATATATTTTCTCCGATCTAAGGCTGATGTGTTCTCAACATTTCAAGCTTTTGTTGCATTTGTTGAAAATCAATTTTCTGCTCATATTAAAATTCTACGATCTGACTCTGGGGGGGAATATGTGTCCAAAGAATTTCAGGACTATCTCAAAAACAAAGGAATTCTCTCTCAAAAATCTTGTCCTTACACTCCTCAACAAAATGGAGTTGCTGAGCGTAAGAATCGTCATCTTTTAGATGTTGTTCGCACCTTATTAATTGATTCTTCCGTACCTGCTCGATTTTGGGTAGAAGCTTTGTCAACGTACTGCTCATCTAATTAATCGCTTGCCTTCCTGTGTTCTTAAATTTGCATCTCCATACTCTATTTTATTTGGTGTCTATTATAGCATGTAATTAAATAGGAAATATTATAATCTCATTCTTATGTGGTAATCTCCACCATTACTATTGTATGTTGCCCTACACATATATATATATAGAAAGGATTGACTAACTATTAGGTTAAGCCTCTTAATTATTCTCAACTTGGCATCAGAGCCTTTGTCCATCAAAACTCTTTTTTCTCTCCCACAGTCGGCCCTAATTTCTTTTCCTCTCCATGGCTTCCTCTGCTGCCGCCGCTGACAACTCCCCTTCCACCGGTGCTGCCTCATCACCTGCCAGCCATGCTCCTCCTGCTGGTCGAGAGCTTCCTCCCTATGTGGAGAATGTGTTTGACTCTTCTTCCTCTCCTTTGCCTCTCATGGGAACGCAAACTTCAGCCATGGTTCCCCTATCAAACACTCATCATATTGTTTCGTTGAAGCTTACGAACAACAATAATCTTTATTGGAGAATGTAGATGAAGCCATATCTCCTTGGTCAAGGTGTTTTTCAATTTGTTGACGGCTCCTTGTTTTGCCCTCCAGCTCACTCGCTTGACACTACAGTTGCAACTTCCTCGGCCATTAGCCCTTCCTTTCTTCATTGGAAGCTACAAGACCAACTCATTTTGAGTGCTCTCCTCTCCTCTCTTTCCGTTGATGTGCTGCACCTTGTGGTTGATTGTTCCACTTCGCATTGTGTTTCGCGAACTCTTGAGAAGGCCCTTGCCTCTCCCTCTAATTCTCGCATCATGCAACTTCATGGCTCCTTTCAAGACCTTAGGCAAGGTGATGCCTCGGTTAGCATGTATATGCAGCAAGCCAAAGTATTGTTTGACGAATTGGCTGCTGCGGGATGTCCTATGTCCCTTGAAGACTTCAATCTCTATGTGTTTCGTGGTCTTCGCGGTGAGTTCAAAGACTTGGTTACTAGCCTCATAACCAAGGTTGAACCTCTCTCCTATGTTGATCTTCACAGCCACCTCCTCACTCATGAATTTTTGCACAAAAATTCGTTTCATTCAATGGCTCTCGACGCTCCATCTTCACCTCTGCCACAACAGCCACCACTGCTGCCAACGCCAAAAAATTCAGCCAACCATGTCATGGTTAATAACAACCGAAATAGGGGGCGTTATAGAGGTAATTGGCGTCCCAATTACAACAGATTTTCAGGCCACAACAGGGGCCAATCTGCTGCAAATTCATGGCAGCAGCACCAACGCAACTCAACAGACATGAGGCCGAACCAGGGGTGGTCTGGACAGCAACATGTGTGTTGTCAATTGTACTCTAATCTTGGCCATTCAGCCCTTCAATGCTCCAATTTTCGTGGCAGCACACAACAACCATCTGCTCATCTTACCGTTGCACATGATTCGGCTATTGCAAATTGGGTTCCGGACACCGGCTCGAATCAGCATGTGACACTGGACCTTGCAACTCTAACCGATTCTGCACCTTATCTTGGTAACAATTTCTTGCATGTTGGTGATGGTAAGGCCCTTGTCATATCCCATGTTGGACGTTCTATTTTACATTCCCCAAAATGCATGTTTACATTAACTAATGTTCTTCGTGTACCTCACATTACCAAACCTTTGTTATCTGTTCAAAAATTTTGTCATCATAATCATGTTTATTTCAAATTTCACGATTTTGTGTTTTATGTGAAGGATCTCGTCACCAAGGACGTTCTTCTTTCCGGTTGGAGTCATGATGGTCTTTATGTTCTCTCTGAGTCTTCCGCTACGTCAGTTCATCAAGCATATTTGTCTTCTTGCATTTCCGCGACTGCCGACTTGTGGCATCGTCGTTTAGGTCATCCAACTCCTCGCATTTTGAATTTATTAGTTTCCAAAAATAAAATTGTTTGTAGGTCTAGACGATCGTTTACTCAATGTCAAGCATGTCGTTTAGGAAAATCGTCCCTTTTCTCATTACGACCGACGGGTCACAAAACATCAAATCCACTTGAATTAATTTTTAGTGATGTTTGGGGACCTGCTCCCATGCTTTCCTCTGATGGTTTTCGCTATTTTGTTATATTTGTTGATGCGCACACTAAATATATCTGGTATTATCCCCTTGTTGCGTAAATCGATGTATTTTCTACGCTTCAACGCTTTCAAACTCTTGTTGAACGCCGCTTTCTCATAAAATTAAATCTGTTCAAACTGATTGGGGTGGTGAATATCGCAAATTAAATAATTTTTTTGAAACCATTGGTATTCACCATCGCCTAATTTGCCCTCATACTCATGAACAAAATGGCACAGTTGAACGTTGTCATAGGCATATTGTCGAAATTGGTCTAATCCTTTTAGGCCAGTGTCATGCTCTATTGCACAATTGGAATTATGCTATGGAATCATCAGTTTATCTTATTAATCGCATGCCTACTCTTGTCCTTCAAAATAAATCTCCTTATGCATGCTTGTTTGATCGCACTCCTGATTATAATTTTCTCTGTAGTTTTGGGTGTCTTTGTTTCCCATTTTTACGTCCATATCATGCTCATAAATTAGATTTTTGGTCTTCTCCATATGTGTTCTTAGGCTATAGCTCGTCTCATCTTGGATATCGCTGTCTTGATTTAGAGTCTGATCGTATCTATATATCCGGTCATGTTCGTTTTCATGAATGTGTCTTCCCTTTTAAGAAATCTGAACAGGTAACAACTACCCTGATATCATCCACTACACCTACCTACCTTCCATCATTGCAACCTCCTCCATACTTGCCTACACATACCCAAATCACCAGAAATACCAACCCACCTTTGCCCGTTGTTTCATCTGAACATGCTTCACCATCCCGCACTGCGAAACTATCACCACATGCTTGTCGTTCCACTGATTTGTGTGCGTAAACAGGTTCGGATGTGCAGGATTCCGAGCATCCTCTCTCGGTCCGAAACCGACCCGACAACAGGTTCACCACCACCTGCGGTGCAGCTGAGCTCCTCCCCGAGTTCACCTCCTGGTCTAAAGCTTTATGTTGATCTCTCCTCTTATCCTCTTCAGCACAATCCAGGTACAGGTACTGCTGCTCCTTGTCCCGCTGTTTCCAAACACCCCATAGTTCTTCATCCGAGACAACCAAAGACAACATTGATCACCATGGCAGCCTCCTATTCTGCCTCCTTCTGTCGGGTAGATACTCCTCCCTCACATGAGCCACTTGTTTTTAATGATGCAAACAGATATGAGGCTTGGCATAATGCAATGCATGAGGAAATTCAGGCGCTCCGCGAAAACAACACATGGTCTTTGGTGCCGTTTCATCCATCCATGAATGTTGTTGGTAGCCAATGGGTCTACAAAATTAAACGCAGATCTGATGGTAGTATTGAGAGGTATAAGGCACGCCTGGTGGCTAGGGGCTTCACTCAGTAGGAAGGGATGGATTACTCGTAAACTTTTAGTCCAGGTTATCAAACAGCAACGGTACGCTTGGTATTCTCCATTGCGCTTTGAGTGGTTGGAAAATTCATCGACTTGACATTCATAATGCTTTTCTTAATGGCGTACTTGATGAAGAGGTTTACATGAAGCAACCTCCAGTGTTTTGTTGATTCTCGCTCTTCCAGGTCATGTATGTCGATTGCATAAGTCTTTATATGGCTTAAAACAAGCTCTGCGAGCATGGTACACGCGTCTGAATGACTTCTTATTGTCCATTGGTTTTCGTGCTTCTAAAGTGGATACCTCATTGTTTATCTTCTTAGTTGGTAGTGACATTTGCTATCTCTTGGTTTATGTTGATGATATCCTGCTTACGGGTAATAATATTGTTTTGCTGCAACACCTAATTCGGTTATTGAGCTCGAATTTAAGCTTCGAGACTTGGGTGATGTCCATTATTTTTGGGAGTTGAAGTTCGGACTACTAGTATGGGACTTATGCTTTTTCAACATAAGTATACACTTGACATTCTCACGCTGAGTTGGTATGTTATCTTGTAAGCCTGTTGACACCCCTATTTCGGCATCTAAAGCCACCGTTATGCCCGATTCTTTGTTTCTCGATGCTACTCGCTTTTGGCAACTGGTTGGTGCTCTCCAATATCTTACTTTCACACGTCCGGATATTTGTTTTGTTGTTAACCTGGTATGTCGGTTTATGCATGCTCCTACAGAATCTCATTGGTCGCGTGAAACGCATCTTGCGTTATCTTCGTGGTACAACATCACATGGTTTACACATCACTCACATCTCTTCTTTTGCTTTACATGGATTTACTGATGCTGATTGGGCAGGTAGTATTGGAGACATGAAATCTACAGGTGGTTAACTTGTGTTGTTTGGTCAGACGCTGATTTCATGGAAATCGGGTAAGCAACGCACTATTGCTCGGTCATCGACGAAAGCTGAATATAAGGCCTTAGCAGAAGGCACGACGGAAGTTATTTGGCTTCAGTACTTATTAACAGACTTTCAGATTTCGACCACCCATGCTCCTATTATTTAGTGTGATAACCTTGGTGCCACATACACTGCCTGCAAACCCTGTCTTTCATGCTCGCACAAAACATATTGAGATTGATTATCATTTTGTCCGAGATAGAGTTGAGAAGAAAGAGATTCAGATCCGGTTTATTTCCGCAAGGATCAACTTGCCGATGTCTTCACTAAGCCACTTCCGGCTCCTTCATTTACGGCTTCGAGTTCAAGCTTCGGTTGATTCTCCACCCTCGACTGAGGGGCGATTATAGCATGTAATTAAATAGAAATATTGTAATCTCACTCTTATGCGGTAATGGTGGAGATTACCACATAAGAGTGAGATTACAATATTTCCTATTTAATTACATGCTATAATAGTGTCCTTCTTGAGTATGATTACCTTCATGTTTTTGGATGTGTTTGTTTTGTTCATTTACCCTTTACTAAACGAAATAAACTTTCAGCCTAAGCTGCTCATTGTGCTTTCCTAGGATACAGTAATTCTCATAAAGGGTTTGTGTGTTATGATGCAATTGCTCATAAAATTCGTATCTCTCGCAATGTGATTTTCTTTGAAAATCAGAATTTTTTTCCTTCTTGTACTCCTACAAAATCCACTCCTATCCAACTTCCAACATTTGATGATGATAGTACATCTTATGTCTTTGAACGTTTTAAGCCAGGAATTGTATATCAAAGACGTCATCCACCGTCCACTTTACCCCTTCCGAACACGGAACCGACGCCTGATCATGCTCCTCAACTAAGACGATCAACTCGAGTTTCCCGTGCCCCCAACAGGTATGGATATTCAGCAACTACTATTGATAGTACTCTTGTGCCTAAGACTTATGCTCAGACTTCTACCCAAGACTGTTGGGCACAAGCAATGCAGGAGGAACTTCAGGCTCTTAAGGATAATCACACATGGGATATTGTCTCTTGCCCACGTGGCACCAAACCTATTGGCTGCAAATGGGTATACACTGTCAAATTAAAACCTGATGGGTCTGTGGATCGGTACAAAGCAAGGTTAGTTGCCCTTGGAAATTGCCAAGCATATGAAATTAATTATGAGGAGACATTTGCACCTGTTGCTAAAATGACGACCATACGAACTATTTTGGCAATTGCTGCTTCCAAAAGATGGTCACTTCGGCAAATGGATGTAAAAAATGCATTTTTACATGGAGATCTAAAAGAAGAGATCTATATGACTCCTCCTCCCGGTATGTTTACTCATCCATCTGATAAAGTGTGTTGGTTGAAACGTTCACTGTATGGTCTAAAACAAGCACCTCGAGCATGGTTTGAAAAGTTCCGTACTACTCTGCTAGATCTGCAATTTATTCAGAGTCAATATGATTCCTCCCTGTTTCTTCAGCATACTGCTAATGGTATTGTTGCTCTTCTGGTATATGTGGATGATATTATTATCACAGGATCTAATATTCCACTCATTGAGAATTTGCAGCGTTCTCTTCACACTGCATTCTTTATGAAGGATATGGGAGAACTACATTATTTACTTGGCCTATTGGTGCACTCTATGACTAAAGGAATATTTTTACATCAACACAAATATACCCAAGAAATACTTATTTTGGTCGGTCTATATGTGGATGATTTATTGTCTTATCCTTCCATATACAGGCAATTGGTGGGCAGTTTGAATTATTTAACCATTACTCTGCCAGATATTTCTTTTACAGTACAACAAGTTAGTCAGTTTTTACAGAATCCTTGTCAATCTCATCTAGCTGCTATGAAGAGAATTATTCGTTATCTTAAGGGCACATCTAGAAGAGGGATATTTTTTCCTGTCGACAATTCTTTACAATGAACAGGTTATAGTGACGCAGGTTGGACAAGATGTATGGACACACATTCGATCTATTACGGGATGGTGTATGTTCCTTGGAAATGCTTTAATTTCATGGAAAAGCAAAAAGCAGGATCGTACTGCAAAATCTTCCACAGAATCTGAGTATCGAGCTATGTCCGCTGCATGTTCTGAAATTGTGTGGCTCCGAAGTTTGTTACAAGAACTTTGATTTCCTTAACATCATCCTACATCTGCTGCATGTTCTGAAATTGTGTGGCTCCGAAGTTTGTTACAAGAACTTTGATTTCCTTAACATCATCCTACATCACTTCATGCTGATAACACGAGCGCTATTCAGATTGCCACTAATCTCGTGGTTCATGAACGCACCAAACATATTGAGGTTGATTGTCACTATATTCGTGAAGCTCTTGATAATAATATTCTTACACTTCCTCATATTTCCAATGAGCATCAAATGGCTGATGTCTTTACAAAGGCTTTGTCTCGGCATCGACATCTAATCATGATTGACAAATTGATGCTTCTCGATCGGCCAATATCAATTTGAGGGGATGTCAATATATGGAAAGTAAATCAACAATATATGGGTGGCAATTGTAACAACAAATCTTGTATTTATTACATACTACAAATCATTAATCATAAAATGTAAATTAGGAAGTATTACATGTATTTAGAGGATTGAATTCCTCCTTGTATAGCAATGAAATACATAACAAATTTGATATTTGTGACAATCATATCATCATTGTCCCTCCTCCATCCACAAAGTAGAATCTTCTGTGGCATTCTTGCAGGTCGGGCAATGTGCGTGAATGATGCCTCTTTGACCTGAATGATGAAATTTATTATATTATGTAAGTTCTTTTATGGTGCGCCCACTTACCTCATATCCACTAAAGGCATCATTCTAATGTTCACAACTGAACTTGTCCTTAAACAATCCGAGCAAGATCTGCTATTTTCACAAATATGGCAGAAAATATGCATTGAAGAAGCCACCCTGGACAGAAAATATTATATCTCGATGCCACCACTTTGCTCGAATCGTCTCAGTGATTTGCAGTGCAAGAGCATCCCTCCAACCACTCCTGGAACCGCACATATGCCGTCTCTGTCACAATTGATGAAAATTCAGCTCAGAAAATTCATATGCGAATTCTGTTTATAAACTTCGGCAGAGGAAAAGATTGTATAGGTGAGCTACCTGGAAGAATAAGTAAGTGGGGCAATTGAGGACCTGGACGGTCCAGTAGGTGAGCTACCTGGAAGAATAAGTAAGTGGTGCTTCTTCACATCAGTTGAGATGTCAGGTTTGTAGGACTCCCATGGCTGCAAATCAGAAAACGAAAATGCTTCAATTATTCAAGCAGATAAACAAACATTCATTTTTTTACGTTTCAATTTTATTAGCCCCTTTTACATCATGTATTTCAACACTAGGTTCTTAACCATGTTCTGATCTTGTCATAAGTCTGAGTCATGGTGATGACCAAACTGCCAATGACATTATCAAGGTTCATATTTCCTAACCAAGTGCATTGATATCATGTGCTCAGGAACGGCAAAACAGGATTGCTATTAATAATTTAATGCATTTGGCAAAGAGAAAGTCTGCCTAATTTATTCCTCGATTTTCCATGCCCTGCCATTACTGAATCATACTGGCGCCTTCGTTTCACAAGAATAAATCTAAGTGTTCTGGAATATTTTTTATATAAATGAACTAATCTTTTTGAAAAAAATCAAATTAAATTAATCTAAGTGTTCTGGAATACTTTAAATATAATAATATGAAGAATAAATTTTAACAAAATAAAAACACAATTAAATTTCTTTTTATAATCATAATATGGTGATAACGATAATATTACCAATAATGATTAAAATATTAATTATTTACAATATGTGTGCTCTAAAAACATATTTTCGATACTTTAACCTGTGACAAAAAAACTACAAACGACATATACACAAGAAAATAAAATTACAAACGCATCCCATTTATCAAATGCATTACCTCCATAAAGTTGAAGTTTTTAATGACAAAGTAATCTACACATACCATGCAATGATAATACGGGAACTTGAAAACAAACCCACTAAGCTTTCAAATTTCAGGTCTTTAAAATTAGAAAGAAAAAACTCTTCATGTGAACTCAGCATATGAAAATAATAAGAGAAGTGGAAGAAGAAGAAGAAGAAGAAGAAGAGGGAACCTGCTAGGGGTCGTAGAAACCACCAAGTTGAAGGTGTTTTCCATCTCTTGGAGTATGGCTACCAGCAGCAACAATTCTGTAATTCATAACCACACCAAATATACTCTAATTATTATACAAGGCCGGAAAATGAACACAGCTTACATCATGTCATTCATAAGCCATTAGCCATCCATTATACATCAGGACACATGTTGTTGATTAAAATAATAAATCAAGACACATGTTATAGTTGATCAAAAATAATAAAGCGACCGTTTTATTATTCTAAACCAAACCATTTAACTAGTTATTGAGAGCAATTCAAACATTTTCATGAGGAGAAAAAAAATAATATCTAATATTGAATCATAAATCAAAATGCTTATATTGAATCTAATTAATTAATTTAATATCTAATAAAAAAATAGCTAAGATTCAGATGTTAACCTCGCAACACAAGACATGCACTTAATCATGTTTAATTATTATTATTTTTATAAATAATTTTTTTATTTAATTAAATAATTATTTATGTCAATAAAAGGTAAGAAAAAGTTGTCAAGAAAAACAAATGGAACACATCTATGAAGTTTAACTATAAAACAACTCAATATTAAATTGCAAAACTGGAAAAATTTTTTATCAATTTTAAAAATTGCAAAAGTTATAAAAATATTAGCAATTAAAAGAATAATAATGAAATTTAACAGGAAAATAAACCTAAGAAAGATGAAAATTGAAAAAATATTTCTTAAAATGATTTCAATTAAAAATAGCAACCAAATATTAAAGATGGAATTTTAAAAGGGTGGAATTGAAATAAATTATTCGAAATAAAAATAGTAAAAACAAATGGGAACCAAATTTGATGGAATTAAAAATTAAGAGGTAGAGAGAAAAGAATATGAAAAAGAGAAAGGATTAACAAACCGAATAATTTGGCCACATGCGCTACCTCATCACAGAGGTAATGATAGCATCGCATGCATTAGCAAAAAAAAAATATTAATACTATTTACATATATTAAATTACAAAATTATCCATAAACTAATTTGATAATAACAAAAAAAAATTAACTGCAAATACAAAAAAAAACACCCATGAACATAAGCTCAAAAAATTAAATCTAAGAATATAAGAGTTATTTTATAATGCATTGCCCATTTATATATCAAGCAATGACATGTTTATATATCAAGCAATGACAAAAGACCATTGTGAAATTACTTAATTAACCTCAATAATAATTTTTGGTGTTCTATTTTTAAGGAATAATTGGTAATTGTTTATAGTGTTTAAAAATTCACTGATTGAGTTGCATTTTTTACCTTTGTCCCCTATCTTTCATTTCCATTCTCACCTAACATTTGATCATACAAGGGTTAAAAAATTTCCCATATGTTTTAGGTTTTCTTATATTAATAATAATAAAAATGACGAGGAAAGATTGTTGGATTTGTTGGGTTTGGGTTTCCCTCTTAGGAGGAGGATGGCCCAAATATTTGTGTGGATTTAGCCCACATAAATGTACCCAATTAGAAAGGCAGGGCACAATTATTTTGAGCTGAGAACAAAATCAGATAAGAAAAGAGAAGAAAAAAGGAGAGAGAGCCGAGAGAAAAAGGGTGAAGGAGGCAGCAGAACACTCTGTCTTCTTTCTTCGATTTCCAACTCGTTAACCGTTGGATCGGGTTGAAATTTGGACAGCAGCTTCCAGACACATTGATCTTCATTCTGAACGGTTGGATTGAAGATTGGAGCTGTGGAAGTTGGTCTGCTTGACAGAACTCGGGGCTGTCAGTTTGTGAGCCTTCTCTCAACTTTGTTCTCTTTAATTCTTGTTGTATTCCAAGAATTGTTTAATCTTGATGATTTATGTTGTATCCCTTAGTTAGATCTGAGGAAGAATATTGTGAACCCATTATTTTTGATAGTGGAAGTGTTTGAGTGGACTACGGTCCCGTGGTTTTTCCTTCTCATATCGGGAAGGTTTTCCACGTAAAAATTTGCGTGTTGTGCTTGTGATTTTTGGATATATTTTTCCGCATATATTCTGCTCTATTTAGAAGTTTCCTATAGATTCACACAAAGAGGGAGTGTTGAGTATTGTTGTTTCTCCCAACAAGTGGTATCAGAGCTTGGTGCGATCGAGCACCCTAAATATCTTGTGTTGAATAATGGAGGCTAATCTAAGTAGAATGGTGTGTTTGAATGGTTCAAATTATAATATATGGAAAGGTAAAATGGAAGACCTGCTTTATGTGAAACAATTTCATTTACCCGTGTTTGCGTCTGAGAAGCCAGAAAATAAATCTGATGAAGAATGGACTTTGATGCATAGACAAGTATGTGGATATCTTAGACAGTGGGTAGATGATAATGTGTTGAATCATATTGAGGGTGAGACACATGCACGCACACTTTGGAAAAAACTTGAGGAGTTGTATGCTCGTAAGACCGGGCATAGTAAAATGTTTTTGATGAAGCAATTGATGTATTTGAGATACCAAGATGGAACTCCCTTAACGGATCACTTGAACACTTTCCAAGGAATTATTAATCAACTTGCTGGGATGGGTATCAAGTTTGATGAAGAGGTTCAAGGGTTGTGTTTACTTGGTACATTGTCGGACTCTTGGGAGACATTTAGAATGTCATTATTTAACTCAGCCCCGAATGGTGAAATCAATATGGATTTGGCTAAAAGTAGTATATTGAATGAAGAGATGAGAAGAAAATCACAGGGATCCTCTTCACAGTCAGAGGTGTTGGTTATAGAAAGAAGGGGGAGGAGTAAGAGCAGAGGTCCGAAAAATAGAGATAACAGCAGAAACAAGTCAAACAGGTTTGCCAATGTTGAGTGTCATCACTGTGGCATGAAAGGGCATATCAAGAAATATTGCAGACAGTTGAAGAGAGAATAAAGAGAAAGGGAAGGAGATACAAAATGAAGATGGCAAGAATGGTAATCGAGTTGCCACCACTACTTCTGGAGATTTCTTCACTGTTTATGATGATGATGTCATTAATTTTGCATGCCATGAGACTAGTTGGGTGATTGACAGTGGTGCTTCAACTCATGTTACATCTAGACAAGATTTTTTCACTTCCTATACAGCTGGTGACTTTGGGACAGTGAAGATGGGAAATGATGACTTGGCCAAAATTGTCGGCATTGGAGATGTGTGCTTGGAGATGAGTAATGGCATGAAGTTAGTTCTTCATGATGTGAAGCATATTCCTGACATCCGTTTGAACTTGATATCTGTAGGCAAACTTGATGATGAAGGGTATTGTAGCATTTTTCATAATGGTCAGTGGAAGCTCACTAGAGGTGCTATGGTTATTGCTCGAGCTTATAAGCTTTCTACTTTGTATATGTTAGAAGCAAAATTCTCCAAAGACATTATTAATGCAATGGATGATGAGTCTTCTACAGAACTATGGCATAAGAGACTTGCTCATGTGAGTGAGAAAGGCTTGGAATTATTGGCCAAGAAGAATTTGCTAGCAGGAATGAAGAGTGCATCCTTGAAAAAATGCACACACTGTTTGGCAGGTAAGCAAAACAGGGTTTCCTTTAAGAGTTCCCCTTCTGCTAGAAAGACAGATATACTTGATCTTGTCCATTCAGATGTATGTGGGCCTATGAAGACTAAAACACTTGGTGGCTGCCTTTACTTTGTGACTTTCATAGATGATCATTCAAGGAAATTATGGGTATATACCTTGAAAAGCAAAGATCAAGTATTTGATGTGTTTAAGCAATTCCTGGCTTGGTTGAGAGACAAAGCGGGAAGAAGTTGAGGTGCATCGAGCAGATAATGGGGAGAGTATTTGGGTCCTTTTGATGAGTATTGCGAGCAACAGGGTATTCGTCATCAAAGAACACCTCCAAAGACTCCTCGGTTGAATGGATTAGTTGAAAGAATGAAGCAGGACTCTGGTTGAGAGAGTAAGATGTTTGCTTTCACAATCACGGTTGCCAAACTCCTTTTGGGGAGGCTTTGAACACAGCGAGTACATGTTCTTAATCTCACTCCATGTGTTCCTCTTCGATTTGATGTACCAGACGAGGGTATGGAATGGCAAAGATGTTTCTTATGATCATTTGCGTGTCTTTGGATGTAAGGCATTTGTGCATATTCCCAAAGATGAGAGATCGAGCTGGATGTGAAGACCCGACAGTGTATCTTTCTAGGTTATGGCCTAGATGAGTTTGGTTACGAGGTTGTATGATCCAGTTGAGAAGAAACTTGTGAGAAGTCGAGATGTTGTGTTTATAGAAGATCAAACTATACATGATATTGAGAAGACGAGAAAGGTAGTGCCTCGATATAATGATTGTTTGATTGACTTGGATTCACCTTCTTTGATAGATTTGCCAGCACAAATTGAACATGATGTTCAGAATGACCTCCAAGTTCCGGATGATACTGAGATGTTCCCTTACAGGATGAATCTCATGATGAGTTGCCGCATGCAGAGATACCACCGGATGTTCCACCCGGAAGGTCTACCAGAGATCGACATCCTTCCACTCGGTATTACGTAAATGAGTACGTGTTATTAAATGACGGGGAGAGCCGAGTGTTATCGCGAAGCCATGGAAGATGAACACAAGTCAAAGTGGATTGATGCTATGCAAGATGAGATGAAGTCATTGCATGACAATCACACCTTTGATTTGATGAAGCTACCAAAGGGTAAGAGAGCCTTGACAAACAGGTGGATTTACAAGGTGAAGCAGGAAGAATACACTTCACAACCACGGTATAAAGCTAGACTGGTTGTGAAGGGATTCAGGCAGAGAAAAGGCATTGACTTTGATGAGATTTTCTCTCGGTTGTGAAGATGTCATCCATTCGTGTTGTTCTTGGTTTAGCGACTAGTCTAGACTTAGAGGTTGAACAAATGGATGTGAAAACTGCATTTCTTCATGGTGATTTGGAGGAAGAGATTTATATGGAGCAGCCAGAGGGTTTTAAGGTAAAAGGAAAAGAGGACTATGTGTGTCGGCTCAAGAAAAGTCTTTATGGTTTTGAAGCAGGCACCTAGACAATGGTATAAGAAGTTTGAGTCTGTTATGGAGGAGCAAGGCTACAAGAAGACTACTTCTGACCATTGTGTGTTTATACAAAAATTCTCTGATGGCGATTTCATTATTTTATTGCTTTATGTTGATGATATGTTGATTGTTGGCATGGATTCTTCAAGAATTGACAAGTTGAAGAAGCGATTAAGTCGAGTCATTTGCAATGAAGGACTTGGGGTCAGCAAAGCAGATTCTTGGGGTTCGTATTCATAGATCCAGAAAAGATAAGAAGTTGTTTATATCACAAGAGCAATACATTGAGAAAGTGCTTGAGAGGTTCAACATGAACAATGCTAAAGTGGTTAGCTCTCCTCTTGCTACACACTTTAAGTTGAGCACAAAGCAAAGCCCTTCGACAGATAAAGAGAAGGAAGATATGGAAAGAATTCCATATGCCTCAGCAGATAGGAAGCTTGATGTATGCAATGGTTTGTGCGAGGCCGGATATAGCTCATGCGATTGGTGTTGTTAGCGGTTTCTTTCAAATCCAGGAAAAGAACATTGGAATGCGGTGAAGTGGATTATGAGATATCTACGAGGACTTCCAAGATGTGTCTTAGCTTTGGGAGTGGTGAACCAATGTTGGTTGGCTACACGGATTCGATATGGTGGAGATATGGATACCGTAAGTCTACTTGGGTTACTTGATCACCTTCTCAGGAGGAGCTGTTTCTTGGCAGTCAAGGTTACAAAAATGCATTGCACTTTCTACAACTGAAGCAGAGTTGATTGCAGCAACGGAAGCTTGTAAAGAGTTGCTATGGATGAAAAGGTTTTTACAAGAGCTTGGTCTCAAACAACAACAATATTTGTTGTTTTGTGATAATCAGAGTACTATCCACCTTGCAAAGAACTCTTCATTTCATTCAAGATCGAAACATATCGATGTAAGGTATCATTGGATAAGAGATACTCTCAATGATAAGTTGTTAACTCTTGAGAAAATTCACACCGATGATAATGGTTCGGATATGCTAACGAAGGCTCTAACAATTTTTTATTTAATTAAATAATTATTTATGTCAATAAAAGGTAAAAAAAGATGTCAACAAAAGCAAATGGAACACATCTATGAAGTTTAACTATAAAACAACTCAATATTAAATTGCAAAACTGGAAAAAATTTTATCAATTTTAAAAATTGCAAAAGTTATAAAAAATATTAGCAATTAAAAGAATAATAATGAAATTTAACAGGAAAATAAACCTAAGAAAGATGAAAATTGAAAAAAAAAATATTTCTTAAAATGATTTCAATTAAAAAATAGCAACCAAATATTAAAGATGGAATTTTAAAAGGGGTGGAATTGAAATAAATTATTCGAAATAAAAAATAGTAAAAACAAATGGGAACCAAATTTGATGGAATTAAAAATTAAGAAGTAGAGAGAAAAGAATACGAAAAAAGAGAAACGATTAACAAACCAAATAATTGTTGGCCACATGCGCCACCTCATCACAGAGGTAATGATAGCATCGCATGCATTAGCAAAAAAAATATTAATACTATTTACATATATTAAATTACAAAATTATCCATAAACTAACTTGATAATAACAAAAAAAAATTAACTGCAAATACAAAAAAAAACACCCATGAACATAAGCTCAAAAAATTAAATCTAAGAATATAAGAGTTATTTTATAATGCATTGCCCATTTATATATCAAGCAATGACATGTTTATATATCAAGCAATGACAAAAGACCATTGTGAAATTACTTAATTAACCTCAATAATAATTTTTGGTGTTCTATTTTAAGGAAAAATGGGTAATTGATTATAGAGTTTAAAAGTCACTGATTGCCTTGCATTTTTACCTTTGTCCCCTATCTTTCATTTTCATTCTCACCTAACATTTGATCCTACAAGGGTTAAAAATTTCCCATATGTTTTAGGTTTTCTTATATTAATAATAATAAAAATGACGAGGAAAGATTGTTGGATTTGTTGGGTTTGGGTTTCCCTCTTAGGAGGAGGATGGCCCAAATATTTGTGTGGATTTAGCCCACATAAATGTACCCAATTAGAAGGGCAGGGCACAATTATTTTGAGCTGCCAAGGAGAACAAAATCAGATAAGAAAAGAGAAGAAAAAAAGGAGAGAGAGCCGAGAGAAAAGGGTGAAGGAGGCAGCAGAATACTCTGTCTTTTTACTTTGATTTTCAACTCGTTAACCGTTGGATCGGGTTGAGATTTGGACAACAACTTTCAGACACATTGATATTCATTCTGAACGGTGGGATTGAAGATTGGAATTGTGAAAGTTGATCTGCTTGACAAAAACCGGGGCTGTCAGTTGTGAGCCTTCTCTCAACTTTGTTCTCTTTAATTCTTGTTGTATTCCAAGAATTGTTTAATCTTGATGATTTATGTTGTATCCCTTAGTTAGATCTGAGGAAGAATATTGTGAACCCATTATTTTTGATAGTGGAAGTGTTTGAGTGGACTACGGTCCCGTGTTTTTCCTTCTCATATCGGGAAGGTTTTCCACGTAAAAATTTGCGTGTTGTGCTTGTGATTTTTGGATATATTTTTCCGCATATATTCTGCTCTATTTAGAAGTTTCCTATAGATTCACACAAAGAGGAGTGTTGAGTATTGTTGTTTCTCCCAACAGGATTGTGTGTATGCAATATATAAATAAAAATGACAAGGAAAAAGTTTACCTGAGGCAGTAGCTAGTACAGTTATCTTGAAAACTACTTGAAGAGCAATTTGCAGTAATTTCAGAGCTCTCTTTCTCCTTTCAATTACTTCTATATCTCCCTCCATTTTCTTATAAGCTTTTGTTTGTTATTCTTAACAAACAAAGTGTTGTCGGCCTGTATATTTTCATCAAAGTGCAGATATACCCCACAGCTTTTCAACTTGCAAGGCTTTCGGATAACATGACCCTTCCCGACCATTAAATTGTAGAATTTGAATGTAACTTCTTCGCCAGAATACATACGTAAATGATCAACGACTTCGAGCTGGTAGTGTAGAAACATGTGATCCGAGTCCCATGAATTAAGCATATACGATGCACCATCGAGGTCGTACTGTAGAAACATGTGATCCGAGTCACATGTCTTCAAGAACTTGTATTTAGTATACCTGTACTTGGAAAAGAAGACTTCATCATCATCACCAACACCATCACCGTTTTTACTCTCCACACGACACTCAAGAAATGTTCCAAGAAAATTGTATTCACAAAGCATGTCATGGGAGGGAAGAGGGAGTAGAAAGACAAGGCAGAAAGCAATTCCCTTGAGCTGACGACAATTTGATGGCAACTGTATGGTGAGTGAAGATCCAATTCCTTTGTCACCGAACCATTCTGGAATTTCACTCCCCGGTAGAACCATTTGAATTAAGCCATGTGCGATCTTCTCTCTAGACTAGAGACACAAGTTACATTTCGAAAATGTGATCAGACAAGCAAGAGAGAGAGAGAAAATAAACACGTACGGGGTTAAGAGTGATACCTGAATTTTCAAATGCATTGCTTCAATGAGTGGTTTCTGATCCAATTTCAAGCAATTTGCAAAATTCCATACATCCCATAAACTGCCGAAAGTGATGGTTGATATCATGGTGGTTTCTAGTGATTCACAGTCAGATGCTGTTAGAGTCGTCAGCGAAGGTGGAAGCTCAGGTATCGTTTTAATAGGTGTTCCATCCAAAAGCAGGTCCCTCAAACATACCATATATTTGATTGATAAGGGTAGTTCTTTGATAAGTGTTCCACGTAACGATAGAATTTCCAAAGATATCATATGCTTAAATAATGATGAGGGTATCTCTTTGATGCCTGTGTTGTCTAATAGAAGAAACCTCAAAGATTCCATAGGCACTGTGATTTCTGGGAAGCTCTCAACTTTTGAGAAACCACCAATAGAAAATGAGCAGAGTTTTTTGAGAAACTGGATTGATGAGGGCACCTCTGTAATGACAGTCTCACCTAGAAATAATGTTTCTATATCCCCTGAAACCTCTGGAAACTTGGTGAGCTTTGAGCAACCTACTAGATTAAGATACTTCAACTTGTTAGTGACTGATTGTGGAAAACTTCTAAGATTATAGGATAAGCGAAGAACAAGTTCTTCCAGCTTGTCAAGATGTTGAAGAGATGACGGAACCTCAGTTAAACTTGAACATTCCACAAGGTACAAGGACACTAAATTTTTGGCCTTTGTTGATGAGGTGTCTTAGAAGCTGCAGAAGACCAGGAAGCTGAGCTGTTACATGCTGATCAATTTTAGTCAATAAGGAGTCCTGCTGAAGACCAAGATCTTAGGAATAAATCACTGATCATATTTGATCTGATGATATCTATGTTTTTTGATTTTTGATTTTTTGAATTGTCTTTGCTTCCATGTAAAACTCTTACTCTATTTAAAGAGTATTTCGAATTCAATAAAAGTACAACTTCTGCACATCTGTGTTCTTCATATCTGCAATTTATTCATTAATATTCTGCAATTGAAGAATTATAATCAACAGATTGGTGTCAGAGCTATAGATTTTCTTGAGGGACTTGTGAGTTGAGAGAAACAAAAACACAAACCAACATCAAACCACAAACACAACCAAAAAACCAGAATGAATTCTGAAACAATCATCTCACACGGTTCACCACCAATTTTCAATGGTGAAAACTATGAAACTTGGGCCATCAAAATGGGAGTACATCTAGAGGCTTTGGATCTGTGGGAAGCAGTAGAGGAGAACTATGTTGTTCCTCATTTGGCTGCAAATCCAACAATGGCTCAGCTGAAGATCCACAAGGAGAAGAAGACAAGGAAATCCAAAGCCAAAGCTTGCCTATATGCTGCAGTATCCAACACAATCTTCACAAGAATCATGAGCTTGGATTCTGCAAAAGACATTTGGGTGTATCTCAAGAAGGAATATCAAGGTAATGAAAGAACTAAGAATATGCAGGTTCTTAACTTGACCAGAGAGTTTGAAATGTAGAAGATGAAGGAAACCAAAAAAATCAAAGATTATGCTGACAGGTTGCTTAGCATAATAAACAAAGTAAGATTGCTTGGAAAAGAATTTTCTGATGATAGAATTGTGCAAAAAATACTGGTTACCATGCCTGAAAAATATGAGTCCAAAATCTCTTCACTGGAAGAGACAAAGGACTTAACCAACATCTCTCTTGGAGAATTAACAAATGCAATGCAGGCACAAGAACAGAGAAGGTCAATGAGACTTGAAGAATCCATGCAGGGAGCCTTTCAAGCAAGAACTCAACATCAAGGAGGAGGAAAAGACAGGAGATTTTTCAAGAAGAAAAATGTTCAAATTTACAGAAACAAGGTGGAAACATTTCCACCATGTATCTACTGTAAAAAGACAAATCATCAGCCGATCAAGTGTTGGTGGAGACCAGATATCAAGTGCAGAAAATGTGGACAAACTGGGCATGTTGAACGGATTTGTAAGACATCACAGCATGAAGAGAAGGCAAATCAGGTTGTTGTTGCACAACAATCTGAAGAGGAGCAGCTGTTTGTTGCGTCAAGTTTCTCAACAAGCAACAATTCTAATGATTCCTGGTTGATTGACAGTGGTTGCACAAACCATATGACAAACAACCAGAAATTGTTTTCAAAACTTGACAGCACCACTATTTCCAAAGTTAAAATTGGAAATGGTGATTTTATTATTGTCAAAGGCAAAGGTACTTTTGTCTTAAACAACTTGTCAGGTATGAAATATATTCCAGATCTCTTATATGTGCCTGACATTGATCACAACCTGCTCAGTGTTGGGCAACTTATGGAGAAAGGTTTCAAAGTAATGTTTGAAGATCAATGGTGCTTGATTAAAGACAACAATGTGTTTAGGATGAGAATGAAAACAAAAGGTTTTCTTTTAAACCTAATGGAGAAGGAGCAGAGTGTGTTTTTTGCAGAAATATGCAGTGATGAACTATGGCATAAAAGGGTGGGATATTTCCACCATGCAGGGCTTATGTATATGCAAAAACATGCTCTTATAAAAGGAGTACCACAACTGGAGAGCAAGGCAGCAAATTTTGCAGCATGTCAATATGGAAAGCAGGTTAGAAAGCCATTTCCTCATGCAACTTGGAGAGCAACACGAAAACTTCAGCTGGTGCATACAGATGTTGGAGGTCCTCTGAGTACAATTTCTTTGAATGGCAGCAGATATTATATCATCTTCATTGATGATTATTCCAGGTTTTGTTGGATTTTCTTTCTTAAATTCAAATCTGAAGTTGCTAATGTTTTCTGGAAGTATAAAGCATGGGTGGAAAACCAAAGTGGGTGCATGATTCAGACTTTGAGATCAGATAATGGAAAAGAGTATACCTATGGGAGATTTCAGAAATTCTGTGATGATTATGGAATTGAGCATCAACTTACTGCACCCTACACACCTCAGCAGAATGGTGTGAGTGAAAGGAAAAACAGGAGCATCATGGAAATGACAAGATGTATGTTGCATGAAAAAGAGTTGCCAAAGAAGTTATGGGCTGAAGCTGCAAATACCTCAGTGTATTTGCTGAACAGAATGTCAACTAGAGCCTTGCACAAGAAAACTCCTTTTGAAGCTTGGTTTGGATACAAACCAGACCTGCAACATCTAAAAGTTTTTGGTTGTGTTTGTTTTTCACATGTGCCACAGGTGAAAAGAGATAAGCTGGATAAGAAGTCAGAACCTGGAGTATTCATTGGCTATAGCAGTCCATCAAAAGCTTACAGAATCTTCCAACCTCAAAATGGAAGAATTCTGGTAAGCAGAGATGTGAATTTTATGGAAGATCAACAATGGAAGTGGGAGCAATCTGAAGAGCAGATGGAATCATCAACAAAACAGCAAGAATCTCCAATCTTGGAGATAATCAATGACAATATTGATGATGAACTCAATGACAATATTGATGATGAACCAGTAAGAGGTACACGATCATTGGCTGAAATTTATGAAAGTAGCAATATTGCTGTCTGTGAACCTGCAGAATTTGAAGAAGCAGTGAGGAAAAGAGAATGGGTTGAAGCAATGCAGGAGGAGCTTAAAATGATCGAGAAAAATGACACATGGGTGCTGATGGACAAGCCTTTACACAAGAAGGCCATAGGAGTTAAATGGGTTTATAGAACTAAACAAAATGCAGATGGTTCTATAAACAAATACAAAGCTAGACTAGTTGTGAAGGGCTATGCTCAGGTGTTTGGTGTGGATTTTTCAGAAACATTTGCACCAGTAGCACGCATGGACACAATCAGGCTGCTACTGGCAGTGGCTGCACAAAAGAAGTGGAAAGTTTATCAACTGGATGTGAAGTCTGCGTTCTTGAATGGATACCTGCAGGAGGAGATTTACATAGAACAACCAAAAGGCTTTGAAGTAAAGGGACAAGAGGAGAAGGTCTACCTACTGAAGAAGGCTTTGTATGGCCTCAAACAGGCTCCTAGAGCCTGGTACAGCAGAATCGATGATCATTTACATCAACTAGGCTTTACTAAAAGTTTAAGTGAAGCCACGTTGTATGTAAAAGGAGCTGATGAAAATTTAATTATTGTGTCTGTTTATGTTGATGATTTACTTGTTACAGGAAGTAATAAAACACAAATTGAAGAGTTCAAGGCAGAAATGCGTGATGTGTTTGAAATGACAGACCTCGGGTTGATGTCTTACTTCCTGGGAATGGAGGTGAAGCAAAGTGATGATGAAATCTTCGTAAGCCAGCAGAAATATGCCAAGGAGATATTGAAGAAATTTCACATGGAAAGCTGCAAAAGCACAAGCACTCTTATGAACCTGAAGGAGAAATTCAGCAAGGATGATGGAACAAACAAAGTAGATGAAGGTTAGTACAGAAGCCTAATTGGATGTTTAATGTATCTTACAGCTTCAAGGTCAGACATTGCATTTGCTGTGAGCTTGCTGTCACGTTTCATGCATTGTGCAAGTGAGTTGCATCTTCAAGCTGCAAAAAGAATAGTGAGATATGTTAAAGGTACAGTAAACTATGGGATAAAGTTTACTCACCTTCAAAACTTCATGTTGCATGGATACTCTGATAGTGATTGGGCAGGATCAGTGGACGACATGAAGAGCACTTCAGGCTATTGCTTTAGCTTTGGATCAGGCATGTTCTCTTGGTGTTCAAGGAAGCAAGAAAATGTGGCTCAAAGCACAGCTGAAGCTGAATATGCAGCATCTACTGCTTTTGTTAATCAAGCTATATGGATAAGGAAGATTCTTGCTGATCTGCAGATGAATCAACGGGAACCAACAAAAATCTATGTTGATAATCAGGCTGCAATTTCTATTTCAAATAACCCAGTGTTTCACGGTAGAACCAAGCATTTTAAAATCAAGCTACATTTTCTACGAGAAGCACAGAAAGAAGGAGAAGTTGTTCTGCTATATTGCAAAACTAATGATCAGATTGCAGATGTTCTAACAAAAGCACTCCCTGAAGCCAGTTTTGAAGACTTGCGAAGGAAGCTTGGCATCTGCTGCTGTCAAGACAAAGAGGAGTGTTGATGAGGTGTCTTAGAAGCTGCAGAAGACCAGGAAGCTGAGCTGTTACATGCTGAGCAATTTTAGTCAATAAGGAGTCCTGCTGAAGACCAAGATTTTAGGAATAAATCACTGATCATATTTGATATGATGATATCTATGTTTTTTGATTTTTGAATTTTTGAATTGTCTTTGCTTCCATGTAAAACTCTTACTTTATTTGAAGAGTATTTCAAATTCAATAAAAGTACAACTTCTGCACATCTGTGTTCTTCATATCTGCAATTTATTCATTAATATTCTGCAATTGAAGAATTATAATCAACAGCCTTTGATAGATCTGGCAATTCTGTCAAATATGGAGAGAAAGACAGTACAAGGTTTCTTAAATTTCCAATATCCTGTCAACATAAAGAGGCATAATTAGATAGTAAACACCTCCTCCTTCATATTTCTGATCATATATCCGCAGGAATTAAATCATACCTGCACTCCTGTCCATAGTTTTTCAACCTTGCTCCTGCTTAAGTTAAGCTCGACAAGGTGTTCAGCACAAAAAATTGCGGCAAGGATTTCGAAGGGAATCCTTCCCAGTGAAAATATAGCAGCTTCTTAGGAAGATATTTGAGGCCAGTAGGAGGAAGGAGCAGTTTATCATCGTTATCTTCGGAGAAATGACCGGAAAAGAATTTGAGAAATCTAAAACCATCCATCTTTGCGAAGGCATCAGGTTTCAACTGTATCTGTCTCGATAACTTAGATATGTCCAGAGATATGCCTTCTATTTCCTCAGTAACCTGTTAAACAAGAATAAAGAATACACAGACAATCATGCAAAACATCAACTTTTTAGCAAATATGAAACCTCTCGGTTAGTATGTAAGAGGAGAGAAAAGAAAGATAGTTAATGACTTAAACTCTAACCTTATTTTCCTCCATCGCATGAACAACATCAGGAAGATGAAACAACCTCCTTCGTTTGCGAGGAAACTCAGATTCTGAACGAGCAATGCTAAATGCCATTTCTTGAAGCAAGTCATGCATTTCTAGCTTGTTATGAGAAGTAGTTACGAGACACTTATCAATAAGAGTGCTTATATCGAAAATCACAGGCCGACAATAAATTACAGCTAATATTATTGTAGCTTGTTTTCGCTTATATCCTCTGAAGAAATGTGCTATATCAAAAATATGGATTGTTGTTCTACATCCAACCCATCGTAACTAATTCTTAATGCATTTTCAATTCGAGGGTTCTGCGCTTGTTTCTTCAATGCACTGTACCATTCTTCCCTGCTTTTACCATAGAGAGAGGAACCCAAAACTACAAGAGCCAACGGATTGCCCTGCACATGACTCGCAATCTTTCCTATCAAGTATCTATGTTCATTTGTGGAGATGCAATTCTTCAAGGCTTTTGAGCTAAAGAGTTGAAAAGCTTCTTGATCGCTCAACCTCTCAACCTCGTATATTTCGTCAACTACATTGTTAAGAACTTGTTTGTCCCTACTTGTTATGAGAACTTTACTGCCCGGACCTAATGATCTGTGTAGTCCATGAAACAACTCTTTCCATTCTTCCAAAGGCATTGAATCATCCACATCGTCCAGAACAATAAAAACCTTTTTACGACCAAGTCTATCCCTCACAAAAGTATCTCGAAAACTCAAGGAGCCCATGTTCAGAATTTCTTGGCCAAGCAGTTGTGAAAGAAAGCTTCTTTGCAAATTAGCCATGGATCCTGTTTTTAATTGTTGCCTAAAATTTGCATCAAAGATTCCTTCAAATCGAGAACGAACCTTGTTGCACACAGCTTGAGCAATCGTTGTCTTACCTATACCACCCATTCCCCATATCCCTACAATGACAACATCTTGAGATTCCATATTTAACAAAGACTCAACTTTGTTGACACGAACATCAATTCCAAATAGACCCGTAGTGTGACTTGAAGACATGCCATGCAATTTGTTCAAAACATCTCCAACGATTTTCTCAATAAATTCAGACTCCGTCCTATCAAACAAGAAGAACACACACATATTTGTTAGTCAAAATGGACCGTACTAGAAGAAACAACAAAACAAATAAACATATCATTGCTACAATTAATCAATCCTTGAGCATCATTATTGGCAATGGATAGTGCCAATGTAAAACATGAATTGATGATATAACATTGAGCAGTAGAGACTAGTGACGGTCCATTAAAAAATATAGGATCTGAATTATACGTTGGGATAGAAAAAGGAAGAGCCTTCATCTATGTTCTGATCTTTTAGAAGGTGAGCATGTAATCATAAACCTGGACAAGATTCTCTTGGTGGACCTCTCGAGAGAAAGGATTTGATTTCAGACATTGCTACAGTTAATCAATCCTTGAAACTGGAAACTACTTGTAATCGATGTATATCAAAGAAAGTCATTGAAATGGATATATTTCAAGAGCTTACTTAAAATCCCCTGAGCTCATTCCGGCTAGATTGGCTGCATCCGTCAAAGCATCTCTGAAGCTCTGCACTTTGCCCATCGTCAAAGGTTTCTTCTGTACAAGTCTAGCAAACAAATCTCCAAAGCTTCCTGTTTGATTTCTTACATGAGATGGATCCACCTGGTAGAATACCGGAATAACTATCTGTCCATTATTTTTTCTACACTCAAAAATCTTTGCAAGCTCCTCTAAGCACCATTTGGAAGATGCATATTTTTCAGAAAAAACAACCACGGAAAGCTTGGCCTCTTCAATTGTTCTCAGTAGTGATGCCGAAATCTCATCTCCTCTCACAAGCTGATAATCTATGAAAGTAAGGATTTGTTTCCGGTTCAAAGCAGCATATAGGTGGCTGGTAAAACCAGCACGAGTGTCTTCTCCTCTGAAACTAAGGAAGACATCAAATTTTACTTGCGTTTGGGCGTTGGTTAAGGTGGGAGGAGAAGATGACGCCATTGTTTAGTGGAGAAACAAGAGTAAGACTCTGGTTGTAAGAGGTCAGTCTGCAGGGAGAGAATGGAAGTAACTCCAGGAATGATTTTGAATCTGAGGCTTAGGCTTCCGTGTAGGACTCTGGCTCAGGCATATGCATAATTGTATTAATTACGGTTCCAAGCATTTTCCTGGAAATTACAGATGATGGTCATTGTTGACTTCCTAGAAATTGTCCTTGCACACAAGTCTTCAAATTCTTATTTGTTTATTTGTGATTTGGTGGGATAAGGCATCAAGCCAGAGGACTTTGCTGACTTCATATTATATAATAAGGGGTGTGATTCTATGTGACAGGGAAGAACTCGTTACCCTATATAATCATAGATAATAGCAGATAGGAGGGAACCGACAAAACAATGGAAGGTTTGTCAGAACCCTTGGCCCTTTTTCGGCTCCTTCCTAGCCGGGCTGGGGTAGCCATGCCCGAAACCTACATCGTTGTCTCTAAACCCTGTACTTGGAAACTAAGGATGAAGTGGGTGTTCATTATTACGGTCTTAAATAAGGTGGTGATTGGTTTTGTGAGTTTTTATTTGTATTAAGAAAGAAAATCTTAAATTTTTTGATTATCATGCTAAGCCAGTTTGATGCTATTCATTCCTTGTGCTGTCAGTCGTCAGTCTTGCAAATCACAAATATTTTCAGGCCAAGTAGAGCCTGCTTATCAATTTAGAGTTCCAAGCACATATCCTAGGAAACGTTACACCTCTCTCATATTTATGTACAAGAAAAATCCAAAACTTTGAGGTTGAGTTTTTGTACAAGAAATATACGTTCTCCCATTGTACATCTGTAGTGTTTCTCACTTTCGTTTTTCAGACTCAGCAGAGAAACTGAAGAACACTTTCTTTTGTTGCTTTCGTCCATCAAATTTTCTCAAAGTATATCCAGTTCAGGGGATGAAAAAGAATGCGTCGTCCTCATTCCTTCTCTGCAATCACCACGAAAGCATCTTTCAGTGACCACCTACGCCTCTCACTTTTGGCAGGCGGGTTGATAACAGCCCTTTCAGCATTAGCTGCACGGTAACCAATGACAATCTCTCTTCTCTGTCGGCCTCGTAACAGTACTTCATAGAAACTCAATTCCTCGCCTTCACTGAGGTAAAGATCTGCTTGCCTTATTTGTAGCTCATTTCCCTGATGAAGGCAAAATGTTCGTGGATGATGAGTTCAACTGATTAAAGAATCTTAAATTCTAACATCATCAATAGCAACAATTTCACTACTACAACAAAGAATCACTCTGATCAATGCTAGAGGGTGGTTCTGAGCAGTTCAGAGTGAGCACGCTAGCAAACCCTTCGCTGTTGTGGTCCAACATATTAACTAGCTTAATTTATCACAGCCATAATAATAATATGATTATTTGGATGCAGGGCTCACGGCACGCTACTTTGTCAATATAAGAAGCAGGCACCAACGTCATTATGATATATGATTTAACATGATTGTTAAAAGTGCTTTCAATATCTTCCCTCAAGCAAGATTTGGCCAATACCCATGAGCAATCCTGTTAGAAACATCACATGATAGTACTTGTCAATCTATCTCCTACTGAGAACTTTCCAATTTTCTGCTGAACTTAGAAAAACTTCAGTACCTCGTTTTTGTTTTTTCTAACCTTTCACTCATGTTCACTCGAAATAAACATATAGATAAGGCATTGACAAGCAAGCTACGAGAAAAGAAAAAATTGCATGCACTTGTTGGAATTTTCTATTGAAATTTTGTAAGCTTACTTTGCCCTTAAAATTTGACAGAAGAATACCTCCTCTGCAAAGAGCTCTTCTAGTACATCATGTATTTGTTGATCTTCTGCAACCATGGCCAATGCCATGCTGACAAGCTCATTTGATAAAACGAAATCACTGATCTTCGATGTGCATAATAAATTTTTAGTTCTTGGGTCCAGAATTTCACTTATTATTACAGATTTATCTGAAGCCTGCTGCATCTCTCCAATCCACGAACCTTGAGAGAAGCTTCCTCTGCGAACCTGGTTTACCATTGGGAGACGCTTTGACTGCATGGATCATGAGAATAAGAACAAATGAATAAAAGAATCGATGAACACTAAATTGCACCATTATAGTTAACACCTGGATTCTGTACAATTATCTTCTTGGGTTCAGGAGAAAAGAAACAAATCTTTCTGGCTTTTCCTAAAGTTGAAGTGGAATCTAAGATTACAGGGCATCTTGGAGGATGGCCCAAAACTTCGAAAAAGGCTGAAAGGTGAAGAGCCCTCTCGAGTCAACTTAAATGTAAACACAACCATCCAAAACCCCCAATAAAAAAGACACAAAAATGTGATCTCATTCATTCTGGCTTGTTTTTGGAAACCCAAAGAGACTGTCCCTTCAAAGTACATAAATAATGGTTTCAGCTATATGTGTGAATTGTCTTTTAAGTCGTGAAATTTATACTGGCTAATAGAACTTATGCTGTATGAATGAGTCATAGCCTATCCACTAGAACTTTAGTTAGATCAAGTACCTGAATATCACGAATCAATAATAATGTGGCAAGAGATCGGGAGTCAGCTTGAATGGCTGAATCTTCCACTGACTCATCAGCCAAAATTAAAATCTAAACACACCAAATACTGTATCAAAATCTTTTTAGCCAAGAATAAGGATAATTACATATATAAAAACACAATCCCAAATGTCAAATAGTTTGATTCAAAACCCACTACTACTTTAGTATTATTCACTTACTAAATCAAAAGAGTGCAAAGGAAGAGTTTCTAACTGACGTCTGATGACCGCATTTCCTTCTCGATTGACAAGTTGTATATTTTCCAATCTACTAAAGTCTAGACCACCATCAATAAGCTTCTTTTCCCTCTCATTTTCGGGAACATCATTGAACATCCAGAGCTCTGAACCTGGTGCTAGAAATGCATCCAGCACCTAAACATGCAGAGATGAGTAGCTGAAAATTACTATTGTTATAGAAAATGAAATAGTCTAAATGAGAAGAAAAAAAATAGAGAGAGCTCATTATTGCACAAAAAAGTAAATGTAGAAACTAGAAAGAATAGTTTCAATAGACACACTTGTTTGCAACTACAACTGAAAATCCTGTAATAATAACACAGAAGAATTCAGAAATGTCTACCACCACTTTGCTGCAACGGATAGTTATGATTTCATAATCCTCATAACATTACCATAATCATATCTTCCATGTCTCGTCTCCAACCACAGAGTAATATCCTTTCTGCCTGAATGATGCCTCTTTGACCTGAATGATGAAATTTATTATATCATGTAAGTTCTTCTTTTATGGTGGGCCCACTTACCTAATATCCACGGAAGGCATCATTCTAATGTTCACAGCTGAACTTGTCCTTAACCAAGCCGAGCACGATCTGCTATTTTCACTTTCATTTTTTTACCTTTTCAATTTTATTAGCCCCCTTTACATCTAATTTAGACAGGTTTTTTCAATATATTTTCTCATAAAAAATCAATTGAGATGTCAGGTTTGTAGGACTCCCATGGCTGCAAATCAGAGACGAAAATGCTTCAATTATTCAAGCAGATAGACAAACATTCATTTTTTACGTTTTAATTTTATTAGCCCCTTTTACATCATGTATTTCAACACTAGGTTCTTGACCATGTTCTGATCTTGTCATAAGTCTGAGTCATGGTGATGACCAAACTGCCAATGACATTATCAAGGTTCATATTTCCTAACCAAGTGCATTGATATCATGTGCTCAGGAACGGCAAAACAGGATTGCTATTAATAATTTAATGCATTTGGCAAAGAGAAAGTCTGCCTAATTCATTCCTCGATTTTCCATGCCCTGCCATTACTGAATCATACTGGCGCCTTCGTTTCACAAGAATAAATCTAAGTGTTCTGGAATACTTTTTATATAAATGAACTAACCTTTTTGAAAAAAATCAAATTAAATTAATCTAAGTGTTCTGGAATACTTTAAATATAATAATATGAAGAATAAATTTTAACAAAATAAAAACACAATTAAATTTCTTTTTATAATCATAATATGGTGATAACGATAATATTACCAATAATGATTAAAATATTAATTATTTACAATATGTGTGCTTTAAAAACATATTTTCGATACTTTAACTTATGACAAAATAACTACAAACGACATATACACAAGAAAATGAAATTACGAACGCATCCCATTTATCAAATGCATTACCCCCACAAAGTTTAAGTTTTTAATGACAAAGTAATCTACACATACCATGTAATGATAATACGGGAACTTGAAAACAAACCCACTAAGCCTTCAAATTTCAGGTCTTTAAAATTAGAAAGAAAAAAGTCTTCATGTGAACTGAGCATATGAAAATAATAAGAGAAGTGGAAGAAGAAGAAGAAGAGGGAACCTGCTAAGGGGTCGTAGAAACCACCAAGTTGAAGATGTTTTCCATCTCTTGGAGTATGGCTACCAGCAGCAACAATTCTGTAATTCATAACCACACCAAATATCCTCTAATTATTATACAAGGCCGGAAAACGAACACAGCTTACATCATGTCATTCATAAGCCATTAGCCATCCATTATACATCAGGACACATGTTGTTGATTAAAATAATAAATCAAGACACATGTTATAGTTGATCAAAAAGAATAAAGCGACCATTTTATTATTCTAAACCAAACCATTTAACTAGTTATTGAGAGCAATTCAAACATTTTCATGAGAAGAAAAAAAATAATATCTAATATTGAATCATAAATCAAAATGCTTATATTGACTCTAATTAATTAATTTAATATCTAATAAAAAAATAGCTAAGATTCAGATGTTAACCTCGCAACACAAGACATGCACTTAATCATGTTTAATTATTATTATTTTTATAAATAATTTTTTTATTTAATTAAATAATTATTTATGTCAATAAAAGGTAAAAAAAAGTTGTCAACAAAAACAAATGGAACACATCTATGAAGTTTAACTATAAAACAACTCAATATTAAATTGCAAAACTGGAAAAAATTTTATCAATTTTAAAAATTGCAAAAGTTATAAAAAATATTAGCAATTAAAAGAATAATAATGAAATTTAACAGGAAAATAAACCTAAGAAAGATGAAAATTGAAAAAAAAAATATTTCTTAAAATGATTTCAATTAAAAAATAGCAACCAAATATTAAAGATGGAATTTTAAAAGGGGTGGAATTGAAATAAATTATTCGAAATAAAAAATAGTAAAAACAAATGGGAACCAAATTTGATGGAATTAAAAATTAAGAGGTAGAGAGAAAAGAATATAAAAAAAGAGAAAGGATTAACAAACCGAATAATTTGGCCACATGCGCTACCTCATCACAGAGGTAATGATAGCATCGCATGCATTAGCAAAAAAAATATTAATACTATTTACATATATTAAATTACAAAATTATCCATAAACTAACTTGATAATAACAAAAAAAAATTAACTGCAAATACAAAAAAAAACACCCATGAACATAAGCTCAAAAAATTAAATCTAAGAATATAAGAGTTATTTTATAATGCATTGCCCATTTATATATCAAGCAATGACATGTTTATATATCAAGCAATGACAAAAAGACCATTGTGAAATTACTTAATTAACCTCAACAATAATTTTTGGTGTTCTATTTTTAAGGAAAAATGGGTAATTGATTATAGAGTTTAAAAAGTCACTGATTGCCTTGCTTTTTTGACCTTTGTCCCCTATCTTTCATTTTCATTCTCACTACAAGGGTTAAAAAATTTCCCATATGTTTTAGGTTTTCTTATATTAATAATAATAAAAAAATGACGAGGAAAGATTGTTGGATTGTGTGTATGCAATATATAAATAAAAATGACAAGGAAAAAGTTTACCTGAGGCAGTAGCTAGTACAGCTATCTTGAAAACTAATTGAAGAGCAATTTGCAGTAATTTCAGAGCTCTCTTTCTCCTTTCAATTACTTCTATATCTCCCTCCATTTTCTTTTAAGCTTTTGTTTGTTATTCTTAACAAACAAAGTGTTGTCGGCCTGTATATTTTCATCAAAGTGCAGATATACCCCACAGCTTTTCAACTTGCAAGGCTTTCGGATAACATGACCCTTCCCGACCATTACATTGTAGAATTTGAATGTAACTTCTTCGCCAGAATACATACGTAAATGATCAACGAAACCGAGCTCGTAGTGTAGAAACATGTGATCCGAGTCACATGAATTAAGGAGATACACTTGACCATCGAGTTCATACTGTAGAAACATGTGATCCGAGTCACATGGCTTCAAGAACTTGTATCCAGTATAGTTGCTACTAGAAAAGAAGACTTCATCATCATCACCAGCACCATCACCGTTTTTACTCTTATAATGACACTCAAAATATATTTTCCCAACCTCGAAGTCATAAAACATGTCATGGGAGGGAAGACGGTGTAGAAAGACAAGGCAAAAGGCAATTCCCTTGAGCTGATGACAATTTGATGGCAACTGTACGGTGAGTGAAGATCCAATTCCTTTGTCACCGAACCATTCTGGAATTTCACTCCCCGGTAGAATCATTTCAATTTGTTCATGATAGATCTCCTCTCCAAACTGCAAGACAGAAGTCACATTTCGAAAATATGATGAAACAAGCAAGAAAGAGAGAAAAAAGAATGATGGATCAGTGATACCTGAATTTTCAAATGCATTCCTTCAATCAGTGGTTTCTGATCCAATTTCAAGCAATTTGCAAAATTCCATACATCCCATACACTGCCGAAAGTGATGGTTGATATCATGGTGGTTTCTAGTGATTCACAGTTAGATGCTTTTAGAGACCTCAGCGAAGGTGGAAGCTCAGGTATCGTTTTAATAGGTGTTCCATCCAAATCCAGGTATCTCAAACATACCATATCTTTGATTGATAAGGGTAGCTCTTTGATAAGCGTTCCACATAACGATAGATTTTTCAAAGATAACATATGCTTAAATAATGATGAGGGTATCTCTTTGATGCCTGTGTTATCCAAGAAAAGAGACGTCAAAGATTTCATAGGCACTGTGATTTCTGGGAAGCTCTCAAGGTTTGAACAATCATCAAACCACAAATATTCGAGTTTTTTGAGAAACTGGATTGATGAGGGCACCTCTGTAATGGCAGTCCCACTTAGATATAATGTGTTTAAATCCCTGAAATCTCTGGAAACTTGATGATCTTTGAGCAACCTACTAGATTAAGATACTTCAACTTGTTAGTGACTGATTGTGGAAAACTTCTAAGATTATAGGATAAACGAAGAACAAGTTCTTCCAGCTTGTCAAGATGTTGAAGAGATGACGGAACCTCAGTTAAACTTGAACATTCCACAAGGTACAAGGACACTAAATTTTTGGCCTTTGATAGATCTGGCAATTCTGTCAAATATGGAGAGAAAGACAGTACAAGGTTTCTTAAATTTCCAATATCCTGTCAACATAAAGAGGCATAATTAGATAGTAAACACCTCCTCCTTCATATTTCTGATCATATATCCGCAGGAATTAAATCATACCTGCACTCCTGTCCATAGTTTTTCAACCTTGCTCCTGCTTAAGTTAAGCTCGACAAGGTGTTCAGCACAAAAAATTGCGGCAAGGATTTCGAAGGGAATCCTTCCCAGTGAAAATATAGCAGCTTCTTAGGAAGATATTTGAGACCAGTAGGAGGAAGGAGCAGTTTATCATCGTTATCTTCGGAGAAATGACCGGAAAAGAATTTGAGAAGTCTAAGACCATCCATCATTGCGAAGGCATCAGGTTTCAAGTGTATCTGTCTCGATAACTTGGATATGTCTAAAGATATGCCTTCAATTTCCTCAGTTCCCTGTTAAACAAGAATAAAGAATACACAGACTATCATGCAAAACATCAACTTTTTAGCAAATATGAAACCTCTCGGTTAGTATGTAAGAGGAGAGAAAAGAAAGATAGTTAATGACTTAAACTCTAACCTTATTTTCCTCCATCGCATGAACAACATCAGGAAGATGAAACAACCTCCTTCGTTTGCGAGGAAACTCAGATTCTGAACGAGCAATGCTAAATGCCATTTCTTGAAGCAAGTCATGCATTTCTAGCTTGTTATGAGAAGTAGTTACGAGACACTTATCAATAAGAGTGCTTATATCGAAAATCACAGGCCGACAATAAATGACATCTAATATTATTGTAGCTTGTTTTCGCTTATATCTTCTGAAGAAATGTGCTATATCAAAAAATATGGATTGTTGTTCTACATCCAACCCATCGTAACTAATTCTTAATGCATTTTCAATTCGAGGGTTCTGCGCTTGTTTCTTCAATGCACTGTACCATTCTTCCCTGCTTTTACCATAGAGAGAGGAACCCAAAACTACAAGAGCCAACGGATTGCCCTGCACATGACTCGCAATCTTTCCTATCAAGTATCTATGTTCATTTGTGGAGATGCAATTCTTCAAGGCTTTTGAGCTAAAGAGTTGAAAAGCTTCTTGATCGCTCAACCTCTCAACCTCGTATATTTCGTCAACTACATTGTTAAGAACTTGTTTGTCCCTACTTGTTATGAGAACTTTACTGCCCGGACCTAATGATCTGTGTAGTCCATGAAGCAACACTTCCCAATCTTCCAAAGGCATTAAATCATCCACATCGTCCAGAACAATAAAAACCTTTTTACGACGAAGTCTATCCCTCACAAAAGTATCTCGAAAACTCAAGGAGCCCATGTTCAGAATTTCTTGGCCAAGCAGTTGTGAAAGAAAGCTTCTTTGCAAATTAGCCATGGATCCTGTTTTTAATTGTTGCCTAAAATTTGCATCAAAGATTCCTTCAAATCGAGAACGAACCTTGTTGCACACAGCTTGAGCAATCGTTGTCTTACCTATACCACCCATTCCCCATATCCCTACAATGACAACATCTTGAGATTCCATATTTAACAAAGACTCAACTTTGTTGACACGAACATCAATTCCAAATAGACCCGTAGTGTGACTTGAAGACATGCCATGCAATTTGTTCAAAACATCTCCGACGATTTTCTCAATAAATTCAGACTCCGTCCTAACAAACAAGAAGAACACACACATATTTGTTAGTCAAAATGGACCGTGCTAGAAGAAACAACAAAACAAATAAACATATCATTGCTACAATTAATCAATCCTTGAGCATCATTATTGGCAATGGATAGTGCCAATGTAAAACATGAATTGATGATATAACATTGAGCAGTAGAGACTAGTGACGGTCCATTAAAAAACATAGGATCTGAATTTTACGTTGGGAAAAAAAAGGAGAGCCTCCATTTATGTTCTTGTCTTTTAGAACATGAGCATGTAATCACAAACCTGGACAAGATTCTCTAGGCCTCTGCAGAGAAAGCGTTTGATTTCAGACACATACAACAGCTCCCTACTTATCCATTGCTACGATTAATCAATCCTTGAAACTGGAAACTGCTTGTAATCGGTTTATATCAAAGAAAGTCATTGAAATGGATATATTTCAAGAGCTTACTTAAACTCCCCTGAGCTAATTCCGGCTAGATTGGCTGCATCCGTCAAAGCCTCTCTGAAGCTCTGCACTTTGTCCATCGTCAAAGGTTTCTTCTCTACAAGTCTAGCAAACTCATCTCCGAAGCTTCCTGTTTGATTTCTTACGTGAGATGGATCCACCTGGTAGAATACCGGAATAACTATCTGTCCATTATTTTTTCTACACTCAAAAATCTTTGCAAGCTCCTCTAAGCACCATTTGGAAGATGCATATTTTTCAGAAAAAACAACCACAGAAAGCTTGGACTCTTCAATTGTTCTCAGAAGTGATGCCGAAATCTCCTCTCCTCTCACAAGCTGATAATCTATGAAAGTAAGGATTTGTTTCCCTTTCAAAGCAGCATGGAGGTGGCTGGTAAAACCAGCACGAGTGTCTTCTCCTCTGAAACTAAGGAAGACATCAAATTTTCCTTGCGTTTGGGCGTTGGTTAAGGTGGGAGGAGAAGATGACGCCATTGTTTCGTGGAGAAACAAGAGTAAGACTGTGGTTGTAAGAGGTCAGTCTGCAGGGAGAGAATGCAAGTAACTCAAGGAATGATTTTGAATCTGAGGCTTAGGCTTCCGTGTAGGACTCTGGCTCAGGCATATGCATAATTGTATTAATTACGGTTCCAAGCATTTTCCTGGAAATTACAGATGATGGTCATTGTTGACTTCCTAGAAATTGTCCTTGCACACAAGTCTTCAAATTCTTATTTGTTTATTTGTGATTTTGGTGGGATAAGGCATCAAGCCAGAGGACTTTGCTGACTTCATATTATATAATAAGGGGTGTGATTCTATGTGACAGGGAAGAACTCGTTACCCTATATAATCATAGATAATAGCAGATAGGAGGGAACCGACAAAACAATGGAAGGTTTGTCAGAACCCTTGGCCCTTTTTCGGCTCCTTCCTAGCCGGGCTGGGGTAGCCATGCCCGAACCTGGTGATTGGTTTTGTGAGTTTTTATTTGTATTAAGCAAGAAAATCTTAAATTTTTTGATTATCATGCTATAAATAAGCCAGTTTGATGCTATTCATTCCTTGTGCTGTCAGTTGTCAGCCTTGCAAAGCACAAATATTTCAGGCAAAGTAGAGCCTCCTTATCAATTTAGAGTTCCAAGCACATATCCTAGGAAACGTTACACCTCTCTCATATTTATGTACAAGAAAAATCCAAAACTTTGAGGTTGAGTTTTTGTACAAGAAATATACGTTCTCCCATTGTACATCTGTAGTGTTTCTCACTTTCGTTTTTCAGACTCAGCAGAGAAACTGAAGAACACTTTCTTTTGTTGTTTTCGTCCATCAAATTTTCTCAAAGAATATCCAGTTCAGGGCATGAAAAAGAATGCGTCGTCCTCATTCCTTCTCTGCAATCACCACGAAAGCATCTTTCAGTGACCACCTACGCCTCTCACTTTTGGCAGGCGGGTTGATAACAGCCCTTTCAGCATTAGCTGCACGGTAACCAATGACAATCTCTCTTCTCTGTCGGGCTCGTAACAGTACTTCATAGAAACACAATTCCTCGCCTTCACTGAGGTAAAGATCTGCTTGCCTTATTTGTAGCTCATTTCCCTGATGAAAGCAAAATGTTCGTGGATGATGAGTTGAACTGATTAAAGAATCTTAAATTCTAACATCATCAATAGCAACAATTTCACTACTACAACAAAGAATCACTCTGATCAATGCTAGAGGGTGGTTCTGAGCAGTTCAGAGTGAGCACGCTAGCAAACCCTTCGCTGTTGTAGTCCAACATATTAACTAGCTTAATTTATAACAGCCATAATAATAATATGATTATTTCGATGCAGGGCTCACGGCATGCTACTTTGTCAATATAAGCAGGCATCAACGTCATTATGATATATGATTTAACATGATTGTTAAAAGTGCTTTCAATATCTTCCCTCAAGCAAGATTTGGCCAAAACCCATGAGCAATCTTGTTAAAAACATCACATTATAGTACTTGTCAATCTATCTCCTACCTACTGAGAACTTTCCAATTTTCAGCTGAATTGAGGAAGACTTTAGTACCTCGTTTGTTTTTTCTAACCTTTCATTCATGTTCATTCGAAATGAACATATAGATAAGGTATTGACAAGCAAACTATGAGAAAAGAAAAAATTGCATGGACTTGCTGGAATTTTGTATTGAAATTTTGTAAGCTTACTTTGCCCTTCAAAATTTGACAGAAGAGAGACAGAAGAATACCTCCTCTCCAAAGAGCTCTTCTAGTACATCATTTATTTGTTGATCTTCTGCAACCATGGCCAATGCCATGCT